>JBBBDQ010000191.1:16877500-17022500 GCA_037127315.1 Ascarosepion bandense
AAGAGGAAGATGACATTTCTGAGTAAAGCAGTACTTGAGAAGCATCAGTAAGTAGCTGGTAGAACAGGGATTTGAAGAAATAACGAAAAGAAAATCTCATTAAGAGCTACAAGAGACACTAAGATGAGGAGGGTCATGATCGCTAAAATGCTGAAGGGTCACGGCACATACTTAATGACACCTTTCTAGTACCCTTCGCCCATACTTATCTGATGACATTTCTAGGTATTATAACTAATATGAAGAAAGATGTGTCATCATATAGCGACGTTTATTCTTTGAATTTCGGTCAGCAAAATAATAAAAAACGAACATGCGTTTTAATTCTAATATTTATTTTCCTCTTTATTAAGTTTTTTACGATTTTTTTTTAAACGTTTCACCCAAGCAAGGCGGCACCGCCACTGGTGTGTAGGGGATACATAAAAGAAGAGTGAAAGTTTAAGAAGGAGGAGAGCGAAGAGAAAGACGAGTGGGTGTCGGAGGAAGGGCAAGAGACGGATGGGGATACCAGAAGAAGTGATGGGGAAAGGACAAGAGAAAGACTGGAGTCAAGTGGAAAATAGATGGGAATTGACATTGCATTTAAATTCTTGGAGATTGTAGCCGTCATGGAAGCAAGTATACTGAAGTGGGTTGACTTAAATTTTATCATACCGTGAAAAAAAAAAGCAATAAAATATTGCTTGGTTCTAATACTACACAAACTACCCGTCTATTGACCTTTTTTTTTTCTGTCGATGCTTCTTTGACATTTCCATCAATTCCCGTAGAATAGGCGATATCGCCCATTTTGGGAATCTAATCGCTCGAGGCAACACTATACAGCAAATGACATTCGAGAAATCCCAAAACTGTATACGGTTTCCAGCTGACCAATAATGACAATTGGCGAGCAACAAGTTACTTATCTACAAGTAACTAGCTTTGAATTTAATTAGAAAAAAATAATTAACAACCGGTTTAGCCAGATGCATAACCCTAACCCTAACCCTAACCCTCACCCTGCCGGTCACATTTTGCTTTATGCGGTTTCCGATTTTTTCTCTTTTCCAATCTTCTCACTCTTTTTTTTTAATTGGAGTAGATAGACTAAACTATCGCCCGGTTCACACTCCACCGTCGTCTATTGAACAGGTGAAGAGGCTCATCTCTTGTTCCCTGTTTAGGATGTGGTTTCCGGCTTTCTCTTTTCCAATCTTCTCACTCTTTTTTTTTAATTGGAGTAGATAGACTAAACTATCGCCCGGTTCACACTCCACCGTCGTCTATTGAACAGGTGAAGAGGCTCATCTCTTGTTCCCTGTTTAGGATGTGGTTTCCGGTTTTCTCTTTTCCAATCTTCTCACTCTTTTTTTTCAATTGGAGAAGATAGACTAAACTATCGCCCGGTTCACACTCCACCCACGTCTATTGAACATGTGAAGAGGCTCATCACTTGTTCCCTGTTTAGGATGTGGTTTCCGGCTTTCTCTTTTCCAATCTTCTCACTTTGTTTTTAATTAAAGTAGATAGACCTATCTATCGCCCGGTTCACACTCCACCCACGTCTATTGAACAGGTTAAGAGGCTCATCCCTTGTTCCCTGTTTAGGGTGTGGTTTCCGGCTTTCTCTTTTCCAATCTTTTCACTCCTATGTAGCCCACTGCACATTAGTGGCGTTATCGCCTTGCTCAAAGTGATATGATTAAAAAAAAATCTTTCGTTGGATTTGATTTTTGTTCTTATTGCTATTGTTCATAAATAACCCGTATTATATCAGCATTAGATTTGAGTAGAAAGAAGATACGTTCTATGACTCTGGATGTAAATTTATGAGGAGAGATACCGAAATAAGTGAAATTTCAATATATTTTCCGCTTTGATAATTTATTTTCTCTTTTAATACAAGTGTCGATGTACTAATTCATAATGTAATCTCCTTATTCCCGTTTCTCTCTTTTCAACGAAAAATGGGTTTTGCTTCTATTTTGATACTATCCCTTCTACAAATTGCACGCACCCACTTATCTCCTCGCTTCTCATGACTAATTGTGACATGCCAGTAATGATACTTCTTCTGGTGATAAAATATGAACATTTCTGTAAATTGAGCTTTGCTGTGTAGGATGAGGCTGATATAATTATTGTAAATTGGCGGGCTGAGTTTTTAAGTTATGGAGATGAAGCTTGAAGCTCAAAGTTCACTGAATGTACTAATTATTTACTTTGGGATCAAATTCAACCCATATCAGAAAGTGATGATCAAAGAAAACCAAATGTTGGGGAAAATAGCAGAAAGTAACCAAAGAGGTAATTAAGCTGTGAAGTAAAGAAAGTTAAAGTAAGTCCAGTAGCAAGTGTCACACTCTAAATTACACCATAGTACTGAAAACGAGATTTGGATGAATTCGAGATTCAGATAATAATTAGATGAGTCCAGACAATGACGCTACTGAGGTTTGCAAAGAAACAGTATGGTTTGGTGAGAGGCAAAGTCACAGAGAGAGAGAGATAGGGGGGAAGAGAGGAGAAGAGAGGGGGAAGAGAGTAGAACGAAAAATGCAAGTAGAAGAAGACAGAAGTGATGATTTTTTTAAAAATTAGAAACCGTAAAAAAAGAAAATAACAATGGTGAATATTTGGGTTCAGTTGGAAAGGTCGCCATCGTTTTCTTGACATTTTGTGCTTCGTGATAATAACGTAGCGCTGGACAAAACGTGTAAGTATGGTTTGAATTGTTAGACTGCTATGCTTGATTTCCTCGATAATGGCGCCTAATTAAGAATAAAATATAAAAATGGCCGACAAGTCGGCAAATGAAAGTGGAACTGACGGAAAGTGCGAGAGGCGCTTATCAAACAAAATTAGTTTTCCATTATTTTTCATTTGTTTGCTTCATACATGTTTTTGACGAACGATGATTACCGCAAATTTGGTGTTATTGGAAATTATTCATTCTAATAGCAAAACAAATAAATGTTTACGTAGCGTAGGGGATGTCGGTGCAAAACATAGGATTGAAGTGTCAGGTTCAAATTCAGCGAAATGTGTTCGATCCCGACTTAGCAGCTCAAATACAGTCACTGTCTCAACGGCGCAGTGTGGCTTCCCTGTGTTTCTTCTACAAATACTTTCACGGCTTCTACTCCGATGAACTTAGCTCTAATATCAGCTAAGTTCATTTGCGTTTACATTTTATGGGTTTCACGACAAAAGGATGGGACCTGGTTTCTAATCTTGTAGCTCAAGTAAATTTATACATAAGTGACACCCGAGAACTAATTTCTTCGGAGCAGAATCCGTCCTCATTTTGTATCTAAAATCAAAGACCAAAAATATTCGAAATGCCTATGCCAGTGGCTCTCAGAATATTTCTTGGGACCGTAATTTTGAAATAAAAAAGTTGCACATATCTCTCTAAAGTTTATGTGATAAAATGTACACTTAAAAATTAAAAGAAAGAAAGAGAGGGTTAAAGGGAGATAATCGCGAATTCGGAGTCAGAACATAATCAGTGATAACTTTCTCCTCTAATTTGCAGATCCTAGTTCTAGTTACTATATTCTTAATACTTGATATAATGCAAAAATATCACACTGATGACATAATTCAATAATTATTTTTAAAAATTTATACTGGAACGAACTTGTTCATACAATTACAAATAAACTCCAATCCGTGGTGGACTAGGATAAGAAATGTCTCGTGAATTTTAATGCTTCCAAAACGAAGCTGTTATATATTAACCATCACAGACAATCGCTCCTACCCTCCATTAGCATGGATCAAGCTAGTCTCTCTGAAACCAAAACACTGGGCCTCCTCGGGTTAAATCTCACAACAGACCTCAAGTGGAATGACTATATAGAATCCATAGCTACATCCACTGCTAAGAAGGTTGGTTCTCTGCGTAGAGCAAGGAAATTTTTCCCATCTGAAACCATCCTGAACATATATAAATCTATTACCGACCTGTGCATTGACTACTGCTGCCATATCTGGTCGGGTGCCCTTGCTATCCACCTAGGGGTCCTTGACAAAATCCAACGGAGAAACTTTAATGTGATCGATCCCAACTTGGGAGCTCAAATACAGTCACTTTCTCACCGGCGCAATGTGGCTTAACTGTGTATCTTCTACAAATAGTTTCACGGCTTATGCTCTGATGCACTTAGCTCACTGGTGCCCCCTATATATGAATTTACTCAAACCACAAGATTAGCAACTTGGTCCCACCCTTTTACTGTGAAACCAATAAAATGTAAACGCAAGTTCTTCTCCCTCAGCTTCTTTTCTCGCACTTCCTGCCTGTGGAATTCCCTTCCGTTTACTTGCTTCCCCGACAGCTACAAACTCCAGGAATTTAAATGTAAAGTCAATAGTCATCTCCTATTTCACCAACTTGCATCCTCTATCCATCCACTCTACTCTCATCAGTATTCTCATCCTTCTCTTGCCCACTACCTGACACCCCCTATAACCTGTCACTCTTTCTCATAACTTTCCTCTTATGTAACCCCTTGCACACCAGTGGCGGCAAACTGCCTTGCTTGGGGCGATATGATTATAAAAAAAAGGTCGTTGCATTAACTTTCTCACAAGCACTCCAGTTATAACTCCATATATTTTTCCTCAAAGCTATGGGTTAAATAGCAGGTTATACTGAGTTATCAAGCTTTGGCTGGCATCCAGTTTATGAAAAAGACAATACTGAACTCAAAAATAGTTGAGTATGGAGCACTTAAAACCTCATAAATGCCTGAATGCTATCGAAACCACAATAGTAATACTTTATATTGTGAGACTGTGACACTATACTACATGAAGCCTATAAAGATAGCAAACATTAATAACAGAACATGCAAATAAATACATATATATCTGAACAGTTACAACAATTTTCGACGTAGGCGAAAACAAGGATAGAGAACCTGGAGAATTTGACACTCGCAAAATATAATGAAGGCAAGAAAAGTTGTGGAAAACCACAATCGTCTTAAAAAAAACAAATACGATCTTATATAGCTGTTATATTCGAATTAAAAGTGACCTTGTCTTAATTAAAATTAAGTAAAAACTAAACGATCCCAAAACTAACAATGAGTATTGCAAGCTAAATAATAGTGATATGATTGCGCAAAGCACACTTAAAAAGAGAAACGGTCCCTGCAAACAGCAAGGACGAAAAGAGATGAGAAACGGGAGAATAGTAAATGTTGATTCTGAAAAGGTAGAGATCAGATCGTGAATGATATAATAAATTAATGTAGAAAACTAGCGCAGAAGGTGTATGAACGCTGATATCTTGGGAACTCTTTAAAGATTAGGATTGGCCTATGAAAAACAATGGTATATACTCAAATCAGTTGCTATTTCAGTTAATAAACAGTAAGTAAAATTGAGTGGAACTTTGATATTCAAATATGTAACAAGAATACTGAACCTAGTTATGGTCAGTCAGTCAGTTAAGTACCATACGTCATACACGCTTGGGCGCATGTCAAGTAAGAGACATGACTAACTGGGCAGAAGATTATCCTGCAGTAGGTTGCCATTGCTTTCTGCGGTAGACTGGTTGCCGACCAAGGCTATAGAACCCAATCTGTCCTGTTATTTAACCCATAACTGGAAGGAAGAGACGGATTAATACCTTTCCCAAGGGTATTTGCGCGTAAGTGAATGCAATGAATTCAGCTGGAATTCGAACTCGGCTCCCCGCTTTCTCGTTCTGAACCGATATCCACTGCACCACAACGCACACCCTTAGTTATGGTATGGAAAGTAAAAAATATATCTAGCAAAGAATGGAAGCCATTCTTACAGCGGAAACATGCTAACATTAAAAAGGGAGACAACTTAAGGAAATATTTCTGGAACGAGAACGAAAAAAGTACCAAAATTAAATAGTCGACACTTTCCAATAGTTTTGAAGAAGCTTGCAAAGATATTTTAAACATTGCAAATATGAGAAAGAATTTCGAGGTGTTATAAAAAGAAAAACTGAAAACAGAAGAAGGAAAGAACGGAAATTAAGTTTGAAATTATTTTAAACATTGAATAGTACCGGTAACATAAATATATAAGTTGAACGAAGAGAAAAAAGGAAGCTGAAACTTATTGTGTTAGGTAAACATAAAAAAAGTATCTTTTTTTTATTATTAATGACTTTACTTCTGTTGAACAAAATGTTTAACGTGCAGTTAAAACCTTCTGTCATCATTCAAAAAACTTTGGGTCTCGGGTATGACAATGAACTGCATTCAGCAGCAAGGCCTCTCATTGGGAGATTGTGAGAAGCCTGAAACCGCCTCTTAATTGCTGTTGTTTCCAGCTCACCCTGACACGGGGTGGTAGTACCTATTAGGGTCCCAACTATGGGCAAATAGTTTATCCCCAAACTGGGATAAAAACACTATGAAAATATAAAAATAGACTTTTATAGAAAAATATACATTTTTGAATGAAAAATATTACCAACAATACATTTTTGAAGGAAAAAAATTATTACCATCACACATTTTTGAAGGAAAAAATATTGCCATAATACATTTTTGAATACAAAACTAGAAGACATATTCAGTTTTCTAAAATGAAAAAAATAGTAAGAAAAATTTTTTGTTATCAAAATCTGACTAAATCAACCTTCTCACTATAACTCAACATTTAAAAAAATACCTTAAAACCCCATCTTTTTGGCATTAAATAACCCACAGAGGTTGATATGATGTTAAACAAAACTGAAACTCAAAAAACTATATAATTCTTTTTTTCAAGAAATTTTTTTCTGCAAATAACTACTTTATCGTCTTCCAGAGAATGGAGTTTTTCGCTAAGAAAATTCTGAAATGATTCCATATATGTATGGCTATGCAAGACTGCAATTATGTCGTTCAGATTGTATGGCACTGATGCAACAGCTTTCAGCTCAAATTAAAACATTCCAATAACATACGATACGAACTGCCACAGATGACTAGCTGAAAATTAAAAAGACCACTCCTTCAAATATTAACATCGTTCACGCTCTAGTCCTCATTTTTATTGATATATTCACGACGTTTCGACCGTTTTAATACCCGGGTTTCTTCGCGTGATATGCGCTGGAATGCCGAATCGAACGCTTTTAGTTCACGGGGTAGCTTGTTCTAATTCCAAGTTAAGATTATGGCCGCCAATGGCAGGGCTTCTAGTTCTTTCATAATTGTTTTGCTGTATAGGGTGAATAGATCCGGTGAGAAGCCACATCTTTGTCTTCCACCTGTTTCTATTTTTATATATGTGCTGAATTCATTTCTTGTCCGTATGCAGGCGGTTTACTGCTAGTATAGGTTCTTGATTATTCTAATGTCTTTCCCGAATATGTCAAGGTTGCCGGGCATCTCTAACAAGTCTTTGAGCGTTATTAAAATAAAATAGCATTCTTTAAATATATTTATAAATGGAACTTTGTGTGTGTGTGTGTGTGTGTGTGTGTGTGTGTGTGTGTGTGTGTGTGTGTGTGTCCGTTACCTATAGACTCCGAAACCGAACGGCTGAACCGATTTTTTTGAAAATTTACACAGTTGTACTATAAGCGTTTGCAAATGTTCTTAGCTGGGTTTTGTGTCGAGGTACCCCTCGATAAATATCGAAAATCGATAATCGAAAAAATTGGGTTATAGAAGGAGTGATCCGATTTTAATCAAATTTGATGCACCCATAGACAAAGACATAAGAAACGATATTCAGAAGTTTCAAGGCTGCAGTTTTTACAATAGTGCAGAAAATCGATTATATATATATATATATATAAAAGGCAAGATGTTTGTGTGTGTGTGTGTGTGTGTGTGTGTGTGTGTGTGTGTGTGTGTGTGTGTTTATCTGCCTGTATGTTTGTATTTTTTCAGCCCTTTTATTCTAGTTTTTGCTTAGGGTTTGGATCTAAGTAGATATAATTGTAGTTCTTAGTCTCAGCCATAATACCATTTACTCAGAGAACTTATTTAGCCTTCAAAATTCAGTTTACGACGAAAAAAAATTATTTGATATCGATACCAGGAAATCAAAATTTGACTTACATCCATTCATTTTTCTTTCAGTCTACGGTTTTGCTTTAACTGGAAACAACTATTGCTTTTTAGTCTTTAATGGCAACGTCCAAAGGGTCTGAGCTCCAGGACCATGGATTAGTTTTAAAGCTTTCATTACACCCGAGCAACGCCGGGCTATACTGCTAGTATGCCATAAATATTGGTGATTTTTCTTCTGATTCAATGTTAAACGAGTAGCTATTAAATTTAAGGCGACAGAAATAATGGTTGTTAGCAAAAGGGAGAATTAAAAGTGAGAATTACGTATTGGGAATGTAAAAACCAAGCAGGCTGAAAAGTTAACAATCTGGTCAGACGACGGAGAATGTGACACAAAGACCTAAAGAGGGATAGAAATAGTACAAGTTATTTTCCAGAAACCAAGTAATGGAAAATATCCTTACAACAAAAGAAAAGTCTGCTGAACTGCTACGTAATACCTAAACCTCTCTTCTGACAGTGAATATATCTGTCAAGAAAGGTAAAAATGTTGTAAAAACATGGACGGAAATTTACTGTAGATGATCTGGTGATTATATTTGCGTCAAGATTCTTGCAAAATTTCATCTCCCTTGGCAGGTCTTCTATTATCGCTTTATTGCATATGTAATAACAAGTGACGGCAACATAAACGCAAAAAACAGAACTGAATAAAATCTACAGTCACATCAATGTAAACGTCACTTTAGTCCGATTAAGTCCTAAATCACAATACGCGTCACACGAAAATAATGAGCTCAAGTGTTTTTGTTTTTTTAACAGAAGGACGCCAACTAGAATTTCATCCACGATCTTTTCTTGTGCTCTCTATAAACGCTCCTACTATTCAATAGACATAGCACAACAACATCTTAAACGACACCCATGAAGCGAAAGTAACAGCAAATCTATTCGAAATGGCTGAAGAAGTGACCGAAAGCGATTGGGACAATGAACACTACGAACAGTTTTGGCAATCTCTTACTCCGACCAAACGGAAAAAAATTTCGGAATACCAAAAAACTCAAGGAAAATTTAATCCAATTTTCCTTGTCTAACATATTCCACAAAAAGCACACACACAAAAAGCACACACACACACACACACACACACACACACACACACACACACACACACACACACACACACACACGGTACGATAGATAAATTGTCGCCATTTTATATTCATAATTTCCCGCATGCGCATTGTTTGTTTTTAATATTTTTAAATGCACAGTTTAGTAGAATCAGTTGGACATCGTCTCTGTGAGAAAATGTGGACCGTCATGCAATTCACTGCATCAGAAATTTGGCATTCTTGTCGGAAGCTCCAACACAAACATTTCAGAATGTTTGGTGTCGATCTGAGGAGAGAGTGCAGAGGATTCGAAAACAGTTGGATGAGTCTAATAGTGATTATGAATAGCTCGTGAATCTCACTCAGATCATTTTTAGAAAAAAAAACTTCCGAATTTCTTGGGGTCTTTAAACTCAAACGGAAGTTTACATCAAGCATCTTGAGATGGTAGTGTTGCCCTGGGTGAAGAGGGTCGTTGCTCGACGAAGCCATATCTGGCATCAAGATTCTGAACCATTCCACACAAGCAGAACCCAGTCATGACTGTCAGACAATTTCTGCAAACACATCACCCTTTACATCTGGCTATGCAACTACCTACACTGCAACTACCTTGATTATTATGCGTGGGGCTCAATTCAAACTCACTACTTCATTACTCAGTTGTAATAGGTTTTATATATATATATATATATATATGTGTGTGTGTGTGTGTTTGTGTGTGTGTGTGTGTGTGTGTGTGTGTGTGTGTGTATGTGTGTGTGTGTGTTTGTATTCCATGTCGACAATTTGTAAAAAAATACTCAGTATTACAAATTGTTGACATGGAAAACAAAAACACATATATACATCAAATCAGAGAATATACTGCGTAATTTTTTTACAAATTGTCGACATGGAAAACAAAAACACACATACACACACACACACACACACACACACACATATATATATATTTTTTTAATCATCTCACCCCAAGCAAGGCATTCCACTGCCACTATTGCGCATGGGGCTACATAGGGGAAGGTAAAGGGAAGGAGTGGTTAGACATAGGGAATGTCAGGAGGAAGGTGACAGATGAGTAAGGATACCGAGGATGAGGGTTGGGCAGATGGGAAGAATGTTTGATAGAATGGGAGCAGGTTAGTGTGTTAGGAGGTGTCTATTGACCTTACATTTAAACTCCTGGAGATTGTATCCGTCCGGGAAGCAATCGTGTGGAAGAGAATTCCACAGTCGGGAAGTGCGAGGAAAGAAACTGTTGGAGTAGAAGTTGCGGTTGCATTTTATCGGTTTCACTGTAAAAGGGTGGGATCTAGTTGCTAATCTAGTATCTCGTGCAAATTCGTATTTAGTGGGCACCAGTGATCTAAGTTCATCGAAGCAGAAGCCGTGAAAGTATTTATAGAAGAGACACAGGGAAGCCACGTCGCGCCGGTGGGAGAGAGACTGCAGGCGGTCTGCCAAGTCGGTATCTATCACATTACAGACCCTCCTCTGAACCTTATCGAGAAGCCCGAGGAGAATAGCAGGGGCACCCGACCAGATATGGCAGCAGTATTCAATGCACGGGCGGATGGTAGATTTATATATGTGCAGGATAGATTTAGACGGGAAAATCTCCCGGGCCCTACACAGAGAACCGACTTTCATAGCAGCGGATTTAGCAATGGATTCGATATAGTCATTCCACATGAGGTCCGCTGAAAGTGTGAGACCAAGGAGGCGTAGTGTTTTACTCTCTGGGAGGCAAGCCTGGTCCATGCTAATGGGAGGTAGGTGAGATTGTCGATGATGGTTAATTGAGAGTAGCTTTGTTTTAGAAGCATTAAAATTTACTAGCTATTTCTTACTCCAGTCCAATATGGATTGGAGGTCTTTTTCAATCTCGGCTGCGAGGTTAGCTTTGACGCCTACACCAGATTTTTGTAGGAGGCGAGAATAAATTGTGGTGTCATCGGCGTACAAACCTACTTGGGCTCTTATGGAATCAGGGACATCATAAATGTATATCAGGAAGAGTGTAGGACCTAAGATGGAGCCTTGGGGGACACCTGCGTTTGTATGGTAGTTCTGGGAGGCATGTCCGTTTAATACCACCTTCATTGTGCGGTTAGAGAGGAATGACTGGATTAGTTCAAACAAATGTCCACTTATACCATAGCTCCGCAGTTTACATAGAAGGCCTGCATGCCAAACTCTGTCGAACGCCTTAGATATATCCAATGCAACGTTCGGGCTTCGCCATTCCTGCCGATAGCCTGGTATATGTACTCGGTGATGGTCGTTAGCATATCAGTAGTAGACCTGGTGAAGCGGAAACCATATTGCTTGTCCGAGAGGAGCCTGTGTGCTGTGAGATGCTGAACCACCTCGGCGTTGATAATGGCTTCGAACACTTTGCCAAAGATCGGAAAAAGGCTGATAGGGTGGTAATTTGCAGTGTCAGAGGGTTCTTCAGTGTTTATAAATATAGGAACTACAGAGGAAGATTTCCAACAGACAAGAAAGCAGGAAGCAGATAGGCAGAGGTTGTAGAGCTTAGAAAGGACAGAGGAGAGTTCAGGGGCACATTTCTTTAAGACTATGTTTGGGATTCCGTCCCCACCGCTCGCTTTGTGAGGGTCAAGTTTTAAGATTATCTTAGAGACAAGTGAAGGTGTAATATGGACATCATTCAGTTGTGCCTCGGTTCTAGGTGAGAAGTCGGATGTAAAAACTCCAGATGAGTCCAGACTCGAATTGTTCAAGAATCTGCGGGCAAAGCATTCAGCCTTATCTGCTGGGGAGGTGAGGACCTCAAATTTGTTGATTAGCTAGGGTATTGTGGACCTGCTCTTGTTAAGTACTCTTTTACAGAGTCGCCAGTAGTCTTTAGCGCCGAATTTAGAGCATGCTATCCGTTGCTTCATTGTGGCAGCAAACAACATCTTAGCTTCGTTAAGTATCCTTTTACACTTATTACGAACTGAAGTGAAAAGGCGCCTGTTTTGGTCCGACGCGTATTTACGATAGAGTCGAAAGAAATGATTCCGGTGGGCAATGGCAGCCGAGCAAGCGGATGAGAACCATGGAGACGAATGAGATTTAAGCTGGAATTTCCTCGATGCCAGCCTTAACCCAGGAGGAGACCTCGGATGCACATTCTTCGATGGGAAGACTAAAGACGTTGTTCCAAGGGATGTCACAGAGGAAGTCTCGGAACGAATCCCAGTCTGCTCTTTGATAGCAGTAGGATATTCTACTTGTCTGGGTATCATGGGTCGGGCGGGAGTGGAGGGAAATATTGACGGACACTACAGTGTGGTCAGAGTTTCCGAGTGGACAGAGTTGTCTGGTAGTGTAAGAGTCTGGGATGGAAGTGAAGCAGAGGTCTAGAAGTGAGTCCCTTCCATTAGGGTTGTCGGAGAAACATATATATATATATATATATATTTCCTGCGTTTATGAATGATTGAAAATCAACGAAAGAAATAAAATATCTTTCAAGCAGTTCATATTTTCATCTGGGATTAGCGCGATTTCCTTACGTGGATCACCTATCGGAGATCTTTAGTACAAAGCCCTGGGGCAGGGGGAAACGGTGTCTAGAAAAAGTTTTGTTTGTTTAGCAAGGAAGGGCCAGGTCAAAATAAAGAGCTAACTTAATGGATTCTTCGGCTGAATTCGCCATTGAAACCTGCTTATGTAAATCGCACCAAGAGAAACCGGCAAAATGCCATGCAGTTGCGCATGCCCTGTTAGTCTTCAAATAAAAACATTTCTCTTTTATATACTTGAAATAAACATTGTTGTTTCATGTTCAAATATTTTTCATGCTTTCGGTTAGGCATTAAATTTCTACTAGTGATACCAATTACATTTGGGAAGAAGTTAATTATGCAAGATATGTAGATATATATGTCTGTATGTCTCTCTGTGTGTGTATGTGTGTATGCGTGTTAATCATTTCACCCCAAACAAGGTAATAATGTCACTAAAATGTAAAAGTGAAAGAGAACGAGAAGACTTTAGGGAGGGACAATAAAAAAAGACATAAAATATGCAGAATTTAGGAAGATAAAAAATGGCAATTGACGTTGTATTTAAATGTTTGGAGATCATATGTGGTAACGAATCAAGGAACTAGAAGAGAGTTCCCCTGACGAGAAGTGCGTGAAAAAATATTGACATCAAAAAGATAGACAACAAAATATTTATCAGAAATATTTCCTGTATAGTGAATTGTGCTATTTTTTCTAAATTATTAAGACATTTATAAAATCGAAGTTATAACTTGTTTTGTTTCTGTTAATTCAGTTAGTCAAGTGCCGTGAGTAAAGTATTAAGAAACAGGACAATTTCGCTAGAAACAAAGAAGAGAGTACTGGATTGCTATGTGTTTTCAGTTCTTCAATATGGCGGTGAATGCTGGACAATATTCATCAACAATGAAGGAAAAACTTGAAGCAATTAAAATGTGGTTCTACAGAAGGATACTGCGAATATCATGGCGCGAGCATGTGAGCTATGATGAGGTCTTAGAAATGATGGAAACAAAAAGGAAATTAATACTGAGCATCAGGAAGAGACAGCTGAAGATCCTGGGACATGCAATGAGGAAGGAGGGCTTAGAGAACCTGATACTAACAGGCCAGATAGAGGGGGAAAAGAGACAGAGGAAAGCAACGGATAACGTATTTGAAGGACCTAATCAGATGGAAGATGGAACGAGGGTTGCATGGCGTAATAGGAGAATGCGTGCTAAGAGCCACCAAGGATAGGGAGACGTGGAAAGCGATGATCGCCTATGTCCTGAAGGGACAGGGTACATTGAATAAGAAGAAGGTAAAACACACTTTGAGCGATCAAGTCTCAAAAGAGATATGACTGACTGGGCAGAAGATTATCCCTCAGTAGGTTGCCATTGCTTTCTGCGGTAGACTGGTTGCCAACCAAGGCTATAGAACCCAATCTGTCCTATTATTTAACCTATAACTGGAGGGAAGAGACGGATTAATACCTTTCCCAAGGAATTTAAGAGAGATTAAAAGCTCTTTGCGATGAATGTTTGAAATATATTCATAGATGCGGACTTTTAAATGTCTCACCATATTGCCTTTCTTAAATTGCAGGATTTTACGTTATAAAGCCCAGCATCTGATGTGTTTTCTCAAGATGTAAATATATATATATATATATATATATATATATATATATACTGTACTGTGCAAAAGTATTAAGACAAGAAATATTCTATCTTTTATGAGGCATCAAAATAAAGTTTAAAATCACCCCTGTCCTCACACTTTTGCACACTACCGGTAGTTACAAACGTATTATGACAGGGGTGATTTTCCTGAAAACTTTACTGAAATTCAAGTAGAGGGGCAAAAGCCAAACATTTATAAGAATTATTTAACTAAAAAGGAAGAGGAAGGAAGGCTTCGGAATTTGAATTGGCCACCACAAAGCCCTGATCTCAATCCTATTGAACATCTATGGGATATTTTGGATAAAAAAATGATAAATCTAATGTTACTTTGCAAGACGCACTTTGTGAACAAATACAAGCTGTTTGGCAGGTGATACCATTTGATACATTGAAGAAGCTTGTGATGTCAGTGCCTGACAGAATGAAGGCTGTGATCAAAGCAAAAGGCTATTATATTAAATATAAAATTTATTTTGTAACAATTTTTTTCTTGTTAAAGCATTTGTTGAGTCAATCAAATAACATTACTTTAAATAAATTGTTTATTTTCTGTCAATATGCCTCATAAAAGATAAAATAGTTATTGCACTATTACTTTTGCACAGTACTCTCTCTCTCTCTCTCTATATATATATATATATATATGTGTGTGTGTGTGTGTGTGTGTGTGTGTATGTGTGTGTGTGTGCGTGCGTGTGTGTTATATTGTATTTTATGCATGGTTATCGCAAGCATAATCTTAGCTATCATGCAGCTTGTATATCTGGTTAAAAATGAGAATGTTAACCCTAAATTATTACTAACCTGCACTTAATGAGACAATTCATAGAAAGCGATTTATAAATGAGATCTAATTGTTAGCTAATAAACAACAATGAAATAGCTAATGCACACAGCATTTAATGATATGAATAAGGTGTTATTAAAGCAGAAAAATGTATCAAAATTGAATATAATTACTTTTTTTAAAGAAGAAAAAAAAACGATAATTTAGATAATTGCCGAGTTGGATTTTCAGTTGGGCACTATTGAATCACATGCCCAACACATGTTACGATCAATTTAAAACAATTATCTGGCTTTCCGTTATATAAATTCAGTTATATACAATTTAAAATGTTAGTGTGGCGCTGACTATATAAGTAGAACTTCTACTGTCCTCCTGATTAGTAATTTCTAATTCTGCCACGTTTAGCGTCTTATTACTTTTTTTCGCCTTCTTTGGAGTGAACGCTATTAAGAAGAAATAGTCAGAGGTTAGAAGTAAAAATAGGCCATCATGTATCGCCCAGAATTCAAAAAGTGCAATGTAATAATTTGAATAAATTAATGTTAAGAAATCCTGGTCTGTGAAAATTAAACATTTATTAAATAATCCTAAATAGTTCATCCTAGACAAAAATATTCTCTGTCTCATTTGAAAATCTTGAGAGTCGTCATATATCATGTCCCTATAGCGCTCCCTAGAGGCTGGGCCAGGATGGTCAGCGATTTGTCAGAATGCTGCGTCGGCGTGGTATTCCGACAGTAATGGATTGCCTTTGTTTTGAATATAAAACCAAAACAGTGCGATGAAGACAGAGAGCTGTATATATTTTCAGACGTCGAAACGCTTCAGCACCCAGGTTCCATAGACATGCTAAGGCCACACACGTGGATAGACGCTAGGCCATCAAGTGGGCATTCATTCACTCGAAGTTTTTCCACTCGGTGCCTCCTAGAATTGATATGTCGTCTGTCTATCTATAATAAAACGCATGAGCAAGAAAGGGTTTTTCTTTGTTACTGTCTAATTTGGGGTTGGGTTCCGAAGAGCTGAAGGAATGCAACAAAGCAGAAATCAAGTTTTGGTTTAAATATATTTAGTATTTGATATGTTGACCTCGGTGTCTACTTATATATATATATATATATATATAAGACCCGTCGATTGAGCACTCTGATGAAATCGTAGATTTTAAAACGGTAACTATGAATTGAAACACTCTTGGCTACTGGCGTTTGTTTAGATTGTGTATATAACACTCTAAAACCTGCCTTCCTCCGCCGATAGTCCACAGGTAGAATCTCCGACTGATGTCAAATCGATCGAGTTTCAATTCCGCCTTAGGAAGCAATCCGATGTCTAGCCGCACTGATGAGCTGTGATATATATATATATATATATATATATATATATATATATATATATAAGAAATGTTAAGAAATAGATTAACTTCGGCATATTTTAAATTATTGGTGAAACATTATCTTTATGTAAGTACCGCCACTTATTTTCGATACCTACGTTTTATAAACAAGAACTTTCTTAAAGCTTTCTTTTAGTTTTAATTGTAAGCTAAATAATTAAATTTACTATTTCCAAAAGACAAAATATTCTGATGTGTTTCAAGTAGAAATTATAATAATAAAAATCTAAAATTTTTGAGAGTTTTCATTTTAGCAGCAATTTTTCAAATTTTGACTGGTTTGTAAACAAAATTAATTCTCAGTTTTAAAAATCTTGCAAAAATAAACTCTTTATCTTTTAATCGTTGTTTGTGCAAAATTAACAAGTTTAAAGTTAAATTAACCTAGTTTGAAACAAGTATTACTTGTTTATAGCATGAAATTCAGAATAAAAGTATTTCTCAATCACGGAGGGCTTATCTTTCTGATCTGCGAAGTGATTGACTACAGCCAGACGTGTGAAGTGAATGATGACAAGTTAAGTATGGTTGACCAGAATTGACACAAATTTATGAAACCTAAGTGAGCATTTTGTTTCTGGGTTTTAACTACCTAGTAATTAAAAAAAAATAACATAATATTTTCAGCAATTATCTATGATTTCATTGAATTTTAATAACTTCAGCTTTATAGCTTTACGTTTGAAGATGCTTTCTGAAAAAAATAAAATTTAAAATAATATAAAATTTTCTTAAATTAATTTAAAAATTTAATAACGGAGATAATAGAAATGAAATATTATGATAGAGATAATTTAATAATTTATTAACTATTTTATTATAAAACTAGCAGTATAGCATGGCGTTGCTCGGGTGTAATGAAAGTTTTAAAAATAATCCATGGTCCTGGAGCTCAGACTCTTTGGACGTTGACACGAAAGACTAAAAAGTGATAGTTGTTTCCAGTTAAAGCGAAACCGTAGACTGAAAGAAAAATGAATGGATGTAAGTCAAATTTTGATTTCCTGGTATCGATATCAATAAGTTTTTTTTCGTCCTAAACTGAACTTTGAAGGCTAAATAAGTCCTCTGAGTAAATGGTATCATGGCTGAGACTAAGAACTACAATTATATCTCCTTAGAGCCAAACCCAAAGCAAAAACTAAAATAAAAGTGCTGCAAAACTGATTTTGATCAGACCTGGTAGGATATCGGGGCATCGATTTCCAATATCGGAGTCAAATAATTCATCCAAGGATATATGTATATAATCGATTTTATGCACTATTGTAAGAACTGCAATCTTGAAACTTCTGAATATCGTTTCTTATGTCTTTGTCTATGAGTGTATCAAATTTGATTAAAATCGGTCTATTCCTTCTATAACCCGATTTTTTCGATTATCAATTTTAGATACTTGTCGGGAGTACCTCGACACAAAACCTAGCTAATGACACTCGCAGACGCTTATAGTACAACTGTGTAAATTTTCAAGAAAATCGGTTCAGCCGTTTCGGAGTCTATAGGTAACGGACACACACACAGACAAAGTTCTATTTATAAATAAGTTTAGATAGATAGATTTACAAAACAAAACCGACAGAATCACTATATTTATACCGTCAATTGTCCACATAAATAAGTTTGATGCCCTGGCCAACTATGTAACAATTGAGTATTTCATGCGGGTCTTTGGATACTCAAAGAAGAATTGGACAGATCTGTCAAGTCTTTTAGATCTAAAAATACAGGGAAGCTACGAATTAAAAAAATAAAATTTTACATTTTGAAGAGAGGATTTGCAAAGCTTGTTGAATGCTGAAACGTACACACGAAACACGGAAGTGAAATGTAGATTTTCTAAGCGTAGTTTAGGTGTGCCATAAGGGCTAACGTATTGAGTTTTCAGTGAGAATCGAACTCACGATTCAGTCGTAATTGTTTCAGCGAGACAAACTTACTAAACATTACACCACGTCAGGGTGCCCATAAATACTTTTTTTAAGCGTGTCTTAGATGTGGCACAAGGCCGTATGTGTGGAGCACCTAATGTGGACTGATCTAACAATACAATCTTACTAAGCATCACACCACGTCGAAGTGCCCTAACATGGAAGTGAAATGAAAGAATTGTATGCTGCCAAAAAGTTTACATAAATGTTTTTTCTCTTGTAAGGGGAACAAACTTTGAAACAAGTGACCTTTTAATATGTCACGTACCATAAAAAAGAAGCAATGTATCCGTACATAAACATTTGTTTTCATTATTTCAAAAATCTTGGTGCGTCAAAATTTGTATCTACATCTACTGGCTGAATAATCGAAAAATCTTGTTAGAATAATATAGATAAATATACTGTTTAAAAATTAAAAACGTAGATTGTTTACTCAAATACGAGTATCCATGAAAAATAATGTTTAACAAAGTAAATTAAGAATATGCCGGAGTTATGACATTTCGTAACGGATTTCTTAAATTTTCGTAAATAAATTGTCTTTGCTTACATTAGGATAGGATAAAAACAGATAAGAATTGTTCGAAAAATCAAGAAAATTTGTTTAAAAGCATTATTTAGGGTTTTGTTTTACTGTAAGTCTTTGGTAGTCGTTCAATACATGTTAGATTAATTAATAGTTTCCCGTTGTGGACGCAGGTTCGAATTTTGCCGGAGGTCGTATATTTTTCTAACAAGATTTCTCTATTATTAAGGCCAATTATGTAAATACATATTCTGTTTCATAAAAGAAAACATTGTATTTACTCAAATACGAGTATCTATTAAAAATAAAACTTAAGCAAATAAGTTAACACACACACACACACACATATATATATATGAAAGTGGATACTAAGGTCAACACTGAGTGGCAACATTTTATTTCAGGCCATGGTATGAAGACTGATTGCACTGTTACTCATAAATATAGTATGCGTGAAAACTATACTTTTATATTCCCCCTCTTTCTCTCTCCATATATAGTGTTTAATTGTGATAATGTTTAGCGCCAGGTTTGTTGCTTTTCTGTGGTTTTAGTGATAAAATAAATTTTGGCAAGCAGATGTGTTTATCGTAAAGTACTTGTATCGTGGTGACGTCAGGACCAATGAGAAAATCATAACGGTGTCCTCACGAAACTTCGAAGTCTGCATGAATCTGCTCCCGTTAAAGAGACAGATTCTTTGTAGGCTATACATTTTAGAGCCCACTAAAGCTTTCTATGCTGACGCTTTTGTTAGTTTCGGGGACACATACAATTCTCTTTAATGATATATTTACCAATAGAATTCCATATTTTCTTTACATATTGAAATGATGAGTTCCAGAAAGTAACAACTATATTTTTTGAACTTTTTTCCAAGACTTTAATCTGAAAGCAATAAACAAAATAAAAAATGTTATAACTACGATCTATTTTTTCCAACAAATATCCACATTGATAAAAACCATCGTTAAATATGTCCAATATTGTTTGTTCATAAAGTGTAACTTCTAAAATCGTTACCTTTTTTTCGATTTCTTTTTAGGATCTTTTTAAATTTTATTTAACTTATTCTGACTGTTGCCCTCATCTTTATTCTAGACGTTTCCACCATTGTATGCTCCGACCTTCTTCAGTCTGAAACGTCGTGAATGTCACAATAAAGTTGAGGACAACAGTTCGAACAATATAAATAATGTAAATAACTCATCTCCGAAATGCAAACAAATTTATCTGAAAAGAATGTCTTGTGTGAACCAAACTGGAAAATTTCACAGACTGTCAAAATATTCACGGCGTTACAAAAGTTTGTTTCTTTCTTTCAGCCTTGAATTGGAGCACCCCTGTCCTGGCCAACTTTGACGCCTACTCAGCGAACGTTATAATCAGAGATAGTAATTATATTCGAGGAATTGACTCGAACTTAGCGGAAACAGTAAGTGAATTATTCCCTTTGATTTTTCCGTAGAATACTCTAATTATGTTCCTCACATGGATTCATAGCATCATTATTCAGTCATTGATACACACTTTTTTTGCGTTTGCTTTCTTTCATGTAAATTGTTTATAATTGTGGTTTTGATAATTGTGGTTTTGATAATTGTGGTTTTGATTCAATCACTTATAAGAATTTTCTGTCTTCAAATTATTACAATAGATAACCAGACAAAATGTTACAGGCAGCAAAATTAGTGATAAAAATTAACAATAATTAAATAGAATAACACTAGTAATAAAATAATAATAGTGAAAATTCTTCATCTAAAAAGTAACAATAATAAAATTAGTTATTAACACTAGTAATAAAATAATAGTAATTAAAAGGCTTCATCTAAAACGCAACAATAATAAAATGGATAAAACCTAGTAATAAAATAATAATACGGAAAATTCTTAAACAGGAAACAATTATATGCTGGTGTAAAACTAGTAATAAAATCATAATAAACAAAGTGTGTCATCTAAAAAGAATATTTTTTTAAAAATTATTTTACCCGAAGCAATGCGAGAACGTCGCTAGTACGCGGGTGGGGGTTTACAGTGAGAATAAAAATCTGGGTACAGTGGATATTGAGGAAAGGATATAAAATTAACGAGATCCAAGAAAATAGAAGATGGTAATTGATGCTGCATTTAAAAGTTTTTGAGATTGCAGCTATCAGGGAAGCAAGTCAACGAATGCGAGTTTCACTGGCGGAAAGTGCGAGAAAAAACTGTTCTAGTTGAAGTGGCGGACACATTTGACTATTTCAACGGTAAAAAGATGGACCCTAGATACCAACCTACTAGCTCACTTAAATTTGTATCATCGAGGCACCAGGAAAAGAATTTTGTAGGAGCAGTTGTCAGGAAGATATATCTAGAAAAGACAGCGGGAAGCCACGTCACATGGATGAGAAAGTGACTGAAGTCGAGATGCCAGGTCAGGATTGATTATATTGCAGACCGTTTTTTGGATTTTGTCAAAAACCTCGAGATGAATAGCAGTAAGACCCGACCAGATATGGAAACATTCCATGCACAGACGATTAATAGATTTATAAAGGTGCAAGTTCGATCCTGACGAGAAAAACTTTCTGGCCCGGTACAGTGACCCAAACTTCCTAGCGGTAAACGGAGTTACAAATTCGACGAATAATAATATTAAATTGTCCCAAAAGTTCGTAAACACTTGCAAAAATTGAAATTTTACTCGCCAAGTAATCTAAGGTTACCAGAAAACACTTGCAAAAAATTGGAATTTTACTCGCAAAAACAACAAAAATTATTGCTCAAAATAAAGACCATCATTTTCCAAGACTTTCTGCCATCGATCTGCAAGCTTTCGGATCTGGTCAAAGTACCATTCAGAAGGCTTCGAGTCAAAGAATTCTTGACACGCTTCCTCGACTTCATCAAACGAGTCGAATCGGCGGCCCTTCAGAAAGTGTTGCATTGAGCGGAAAATGCCGTA
Organism: Ascarosepion bandense; assembly: GCA_037127315.1. Taxonomy (NCBI): domain Eukaryota; kingdom Metazoa; phylum Mollusca; class Cephalopoda; order Sepiida; family Sepiidae; genus Ascarosepion; species Ascarosepion bandense. The sequence goes on from JBBBDQ010000191.1 coordinate 16,899,406, forward strand.
ATCTGTTGTAGCACAATCAGGACTATAGGCTGGATGTGGCAGAACTTTAACGCTGTCCAGCTCTTCAAACTTGTCTTTGGTCTTCCTGGCGGTGTGTGGCTTGGCATTGTCCTACTGCATCAAAACGCGCTTTCGGTTGATCAGAGCCGGGTACTGTTCCTTCAACATTTCGTAGACCCGCTCAAGTAAAGTTCGGCACTGATATCACGACCATTCGGAACCAACTCAAAATGCACGATTCCTTCAAAGTTCCACCAAACGCACAACATGACTTTCTTGCCGAACCGATCTTGTTTTGGAACCGATGGTGTCTCTTGCCCTTTCTGAACCCATCACTTGTCTCGATTGTGCTGGACCAGATAGACCCATTTCTCAAGTGTTTACGAACCTTTGGGACAATTTAATAATAGTATGGATATTATTTAAACTGGTTGGACAGTTTTCCTTATCTTTAATCTGTGTTCAGGACTTGTATCTGGAAAAATCCCTGTTATTCTCACTTGAAAAAGAAAAAAGAATTATCCTTAGAATCCAAAATATGTTTCGTTTGATAAACCTTAAAAAATCAATCAATCATCTAGAAACAAGAATAATAAGACCGAGTAAAATTAGTAACTAATTGTTTCAAGGATGGTAAATTATTCCTTGAAATCAATCCTAAATCCTGACGACTGTAAATTATCGATTAAAATGCAAATTAGAAGGAAGCGTTGCTCTACCAAAATAAATAAATAAATAAAAAAGAAAAAACATGGACTGCAAAAGTATGCTTTTTCAGAAAATGTTTAAGTTATAAAACGACAGAAAATAACACGAGAAACGCATAAAAGAGTGGGGCTTCTTAATGTCTAATCTCTGATATGACGGTGAATGCATGGCAATTCGTCTAAAACAAAGAAAAGACTTGAAGCGACCAAGTTGTGTTTTTTCACCAAACAATGTCGGGAATATCAAAGACAGAATGCAACAAATATGAAATTTTAACGAGAATAAGAATTACAATAACAGTAGTTATGACAATCAAAAGGAGTCAATTGAAATTTCAAAGACGCATAATTGGGAAGGAACGTTTAAAAACTCACATGCGCCTGAAAAACAAGCAAAGGGAAAAAGCAATAAACCTTTTCTTTATTCCAAAGAAGAATTAGCATTATTATTTGTCCTGATCTGGCTGCTCGGCCTAAGTCACTTTTCAACCTCCGTAAAATTGCCTCTCTGTGTATTTTCATGGTAATTGTTCGAGTTAGCTCTTTGCTATGGTATCTAGAATTTTTTTTTAATTCAATCGGAGTACTAGACTGGCGTCGAGACTTCTTCAATCAACAATTGAGCTGGCTAGATATAGCCATAAGTTCTATGCTAATAGTTGTTTTTTCGCACTTCTCGCTTGTGGGACTCTCTTCCGGTCACATGTTTGCCAGTCAAATTAAATCTGCAAAAATGTATATGAATGTCAATCACTACCTACTGTACACCCGATTAATCTTTTTTCTATTTACATTGTTCGGACTATTGTCCTCATCTTTATTGCCAGGTTTACGATGTTTCGGCTGTTGTACGCTCCGGCCTTCTTCAGGTGCTTGGAATTTTGAACGGAACGTTTTATTACGATCACTGGAGTATATCATTCTCATTCCATGTGCGATGTTACTTCTGGTAGCCATGTAGTTATCTCCCTTTATTTCTCTAAACTATTTGTTCACCACTGCTCTAGCTTGGTATTGAACTTACAAATCTTTGGGTCAAGTCAGTGGAACTGACTAACGTCTATATCCACAGGGCCATGTGTCCTTGAGTTCGAACAATGCGAGTACATACATGATACACACTTTGGGCGATCATGTCTCTAATGAGATATGACTGACTGGGCAGATTAACACGCAGTAGGTTGCCATTGCTTTCTGCGGTATACTGGTTGCCAGCCAAGGCTATAGAATCCAATCTGTCCTATTATTTAACCCATAACCAGCGGGAAAAAGATTAATATCTTTCCCAAGGGTATTTGTGCGTAAGTGATTACAAGGAATTCAATTAGAATTCGAACTCGGCTCCCTGATTTGTCGTTCAGATTCGATATCTACTACACCATAACGCACATCCAACCCGAACAATGTAAATAGTGTAAATACTACCTCTTCTCAAAATTATAGACAAATACTCTTTTCTCTGCTTGCTCATTATTAATGTTTCTGTTCCTATTTCTTCCACACACTGTAACCCCTTGTGTCTTAGTGGCTTTATTCTCTTGCTAAGATTTTTATAAAACGTTTCAAAAAGACAAACCAGGATATTTTTTCTTTTCTTTTTTCTTTATTTGCCTTAAGAAAAATCACCCTGGGCGTCCTTATTGCAGTAATTCCTTTTATTAAATATTCCTATAAATCGCTCGAAAGCGGCAGGAAATACTTGAATATTTAATAAAGGCGTTGGGATGGCTCAAGTTCCGAAAAGGCATGTCTCATGTAAAAAGATGGCTGAAAAGAAAAGAAGCCATAGGTAGTTATCATGGCAAACATTCTGAAAAAACGTGACTCATAAAAGAAAATGGCGGAAACAACAAATGGATGGAATCTGTGGAAAGTCTGAAGCGACATTGCAGAGAGAGAGAGAGAGAGAGAGAGAGAGGAAGGAAGGAAGGAAGGATAGTTATGGTTGATATATTTGATGATGGCAATAGTGACACACAGGAAAGTCATATTAAATAAAAACAATCTGTAATTCCCGATAGGCTGAACTTTAAATAAACAGTTTCATATCCAATAATCAATTATAATTTTGCGGTCTTTCTATTTTTTCTAATCTTATCAAACTTTTTTTTAGTCATATTAATTTGCTTATCAAATATTTTGTTGTTTAATATCAAGAAAAAAGTATCAAAGGAAAGATTTGAATAAAAAGATTGAGAATACTTTTCAATTGTTAAATATAAGAGAAAAAACATGAAACTGATAAGAGAAAATGGGACAATATTTCCAATTCAGAAAATATTTACCAGTAAGATAAACTCGTAAAAATATATTGTCAATGTCTGCTGGGTAGTGTTTCATGAAATTGTTAGATGGGAAAAAAAGTTTATTCATCATAAATATATATTTTTTAAGACCAATCAATATTCACACTGATCTGACATTTTTTAGGAAATGCCGAAATTTTAAGTTTACAATTTATCAGTAATAAAGAAAGTTGATTGTAATAAATAAATAAAAGCTTAAGACAAAATAATTTTGGATTTGGACGTTTTCCTTTCTCATTCTCTATTTTCTTTAATTTAACATGTTTTCACACGATTTATTCTTCTTTAAAAACAACTCGCAAAAGTTATTAAAACTGGGGAGTAATTTGTGCAATTAAAATTTTCATATTTTATTTCAATAAATATTTATGAATTGACGTCTTTTTATGTAGGCGCTGATACTTTCCATGTATTATTGATTCTTATATCCATACTGTGTTTCTTTTTTCCCCGTGTATATATATATATATATATATATATATATATATATATATATAGGCAGCGACAAATAAATTGTCGTCTAAATTAAGCAAAAGTGAAAATAGCACTGACAACTCATTTTAACAGATATAGTTACCAAAATTACACAAAAGTATCTTGAAATACTGAAAAGAAAGTATATTCAATAAAACCGCCATTAGCTTCAATAACAGCCTCCAAATGGCCAAGGAATCTCCTGCAACTCTTCTAGACGATCTCTTTTTTTTTATAAATGCTGCCATAATCCTTGACTTCAGTTCATTTTTGGTGTTACAAGGATTTCGGTTGGTCTTTTGCCCAACGGCGCCTTACATATAATATTTAAGAGGGTTGCAGTCTGGAGAGTTAGGTAGTCAGAAGAAATTGTCTGAGAGCCCTGACTGGATTCTCCTGCTGGTGTGGCATGGTGCAGTATCCTGTTTCCAGACATAGGATATTCCAGTAGCCATACCCTTGACCAAGTGAAACATTACCTCCTCCGTGTTGAATCTGAAACGCTGTGGGAAGATGAATAGAGGCACAGCGTCACCATCACTAGTGATCATACCAAACACCTTTGTATTCCCTATTAGACTAATCGAACTCTTTCTGAATCCTCTTCAATGTCTTCACATTGACACCCAAACACTCTGAAATATTCATATTGAAGCTTCCGACACAAATGATAAGTAGTACTGCATGCCGTTTAAAAAAATTCTGGTAGAGTGAATCAAACCATCGTGGATTTTTTCTCACAATGTCCAACTGACCCTACTATACTGTCGACAAAATAGAAAACAATGCGCATGCAAAAAATCAATAATATTAACAATTTACCATAGCACACACACACACACACATATATATATATATATATATATATATCCGCATACATGCCTGTTTACTTTATCATAGTTCATCAGTGCGGTTAGACTAACCGTTTGCTTCAAGCCGGGACTGAAACCCGACTGATTTGTCACCAGTCGGGGATCCTACCACCAAGCTATCGGTACACGTCAGAGAAAGGCAGATTTCATAGCGTGCAATGGTTTTAAGAATGTATGTATGTATGTATGTATGTATATATGTGCATTTTGGTAAAATGACGATCACGTTAGTGTGACAAATAAGTACCGATCCGAATATTATCTGTTTCTTTCTGAGTCGTGACACTTGGAAGCGTATAGTTTTTGTTTTATTTTTTATACAAATTTTTCCCCGAGTATTTTTCTAATCTTTATTGCCAGATTTAAGACCTTTCGGTCGTTTTCCACGCCTGCCACCTTCAGGTTATATAAGTTGAAATTTCGAATTGAAACCTTTGTTTAGTCCACAAGGGTACAAATTCCACGAGCCATGACTTTGGGCATCTCAGTTTCAGTTAATTCCCTTGATAAAGGACTCGGTTCGAAATTCTAACATATATGGGCAGAAACGTCATGAATATAGCAATAAAAATGAAGAAAACAGTCCGAAAATGCAAGGTATAGACACACACAATCACACACACACACACATACATATACGTATATATATATTAGTAGTAGTACAAACAAATGGGTTAACAGTCCAATGTTCGTAGTATTTACTTTTTAAAAGAATGCTCGATACTTAGTAGAGCAATATTTATAGTAATATTTTTAATTATAAGTGTTTATAATAAAAACATAGTTTATGCAACAAAAGAGCTGTTGTGTTTCGGTACTACTTGTTAGTACATCATCAGGCAACTCTTGTGTTGTAGCAAACTATGTTTTTATTACAAACACTTATATGTGTGTGTATGTGTGTGTGAATATATGAATATATGTGTGTGAATATATGAAGATATGTGCATGTGATTATATTTTAATTATTTGTAGTCTAAATAGAAGATTTCTGTAACCTAACAGTATTTTATTAACTAGCTTCTTTTAAAATTCTCCACGTATAATACTTGAATTTTGGGATTAATATTCACCATGAATTTAAGGAATTTAACAATGAAGATGTTTGTGTTCAGAAATATATAATTGTTGCGTATAATAGATGCTTTTTTAATCATTAGTCTGCAAAATTGTTGATGTACAATAATGTATAATATATAATTATCCTTTTTGGTATTTTTATCAAAGAGAATGCAAATAATGCGAGTATCGCTTGCAAAGCAATAAAAATAAAATCCTTTACTTATCTTGGGTGGCGTAATGGTTATTGATGCGCAAAAAGGAATCGACAAACCAAGTTCAAATTGTAAACTAGTTTTATTCTCTGTCGCGTAAAAAGAATTGGGAAAGAAATGAATCTATTTTCTCTCAGTATCGGCTTTTATTTAAATAGCAGAGTAGACTGTGCTCTCTAGCCTTTGTTGCCAGCCAGTCTAAGAGAACCATTACTCTGAATTGAAAAACCGTGAGAAAGGCAACGAAAAACCACTCCACTATCTTAAGAAGTCATGGCAATTCTCAGGAAATAAAAATATGTGGATAGCCATGATTGCGTGCATGCTAAGAGGAGATGATAATTAAAATGATATTGTAGAAGATGGAAATAAATTTAAAAGTTGTCTTAAAATGACGTCTTAAATATTCCAGGAAGATGTTTTCACTTACTTTTCGTGTTGCTGGACGGTCAGAAGAATACTTTCAAAGTGGAGTCTTTTTTGGAGATGTTTTGAATTATCCATTCTCGTACGCCATCACTTTTCTCAAAATTGTGTCATTTTTTTTTCTCGTGTATAAAATACTACTAACAATAATTAATTATATTTGTAGGAAATCATAATGCATAGAATTTTTTAAAAGATGTCTCATTACTTTATATTACCCCTGTATGTGAAGCTGGATTTGTTTTCAAGCAGTTTCTAAACGCAGCGGAAAATAAGAAACAGAAACAGTTATTAAAATTCTTTTGTCGGTCTTCTGCATGCTCCGCTATTTTGTTCCAATTAATTATGGCTAACATCTTCCTGCTAGCAATAAAATTCGCCTCCATACTTTGGAAGGAATTGTTAAATTTCTTTTCATGCAAATGAAATACATTTTTGTAGAAAGTCACGACCACGAGATCAAAGTTGCTTTTCCAGTCAAGTTACAAACATGGGGCAGCCATATTACCATTGTTGGCTGAAATGGAAAGGTTACTGGTGCGACTGTTTTATTTCTTATAATTAATTTATTTTTTAATCAATTTACCCAAAGCAAGGCGATAATTCCACTAAACTCAATGGGTTACTGGAAGTGAAAGAGAATGCGAAGAATGTAGAAGGAACCAGAAATCCAATCTTAAACAGGAAACAAGGGATTAACCTCTGCTCCTGTTCAAAAGACCGAGTGTGTATGTGAACCGGCTGATTAATTTATTTGTTTCTGGAATAGAGACACCTGTAAAATTTTATATAGCAATAGTTTTAAAACCTTTGTAAATTTTTTGGCATTATAGATTGTATGTTTATATGATTATACTTTGGATAAAAAGACACTTTTGCCCAGAAAATTTTTGAAGACGTTTGTGATTGACACGTTTCCAAATATGCATTTTTGATAATGGACTAATGTAGAATTAAACTTAAAAGACAGAAAAAAAACATTCGAATCTTCTTCTTCTTTGTTTCAGCGTTTCAGTGACTTAATGATTGTACTAAGAATATTATTATTTCTCTTCCTCTTGGTTTGGCTTTAACAGGCGTGCACACGCCTGTTAAAGCCGAACTTATGTCACATCCTCTGCATTTATATCACATCCTTTGAATTTCCTAAAGCCGACTTCAGCAGTGTAGTCTCTGCCTTAAGTTAGAATGAGTTGGAAAAAATAAACTATAGGTATTCAGTACTAGCGATACAGATATAAACCAGGATTGTGTTTTTATTGAAAGTACCAGTCAAGCTTTAAATAAGAACGGCAAGGCTCGGACCGGAGCTTTTGATACGTTGAAAGCTTTGGCAGAATTTGGCATATGGTCTTCTTCATAAGCTACAGAGCTATGGTATTTCTTGTTAGATTTTAGTTTTGATTCAGTCTTTTTTTTAACAAACCATGTAATGAAATCTTGTTTCTGCACTATTTACCATTCAATTTCAAAACTAAAGCTTTCAAATTAGATAATACTGTATTCAAATTTAAAAAAAGGTATTATATTTAAAAACTAAGGCATTCAAATTAAATATTACTGCATTCAATTTAAATTATAAGCGATTCAATTTGAAATACTGCAATATTTTTTGTTATCGATATAAAATAGCATTAAATTGGTCGTCTAAATTAAATTCGCAGTTACACAAAGAAAAAAGGATTTTCAACATGTACTATAAAATTATATGGTGCTAACGTAATAATTTCATAATTAAATTAGAATTAGTCAATTTTAAATTCAATTGAATTGTAGTTTTCAAATTTAATGTCTTGTTTTTTTTATTTGAATGCACTATTATTTTAATAATAGTGCATTCAAATAATAATGCACTATTATTTAATAATAGTCCAAATGCTGTAATATTTAATTTGAATACTTTGAATGGCAAATAGTGTAGATCTTTACATATTAATGCGGTTGTCCTTCAAGGTTCGATGCTTGTACCTACTTTGTTTCTTATCTTCATCAATGATCTTCCCGATACTATCAGTTACAAACTTGGTATCTATGCTGACAATACAACAATTTACTCCTGTCTCAGCAGTAAGTCTTATTAAGTTTAATAACGAAGCTGATCTAAAAAAAATTTAATAAAGGCAGCTGATCAAAAAAATGACATCTAATCATTTGTTAACTGGGCAAGAAATGTCTTGTAAATTTTAATGTCTTCAAAATTAAACTGTTGACTTTTAGCCATCTTAAAGAACTATTTTGAGTTTCATCAATTTGTTTGATACTAACAGACAAGAAAGCAATCCATTGCGCCTTTTTAGATTTACGTTTTCCACTGACACAAAGTAGAATGATTAAGTGGAAGTAAAAAAAAGGAAAGCACTCAAGTCCATAACCGAAACAGTGGAAAGAACAGCTAATTGGTTATGGATCAAAAGAGAGAGTGCCTGGATTCAAAATTGTTAGCTAAAATTCCCCGAAATTCTGCATCTAAATTAATGTTTCGGACGAGCTCATGTGCGGTTCGCCTCTAAATGGAAAGTGGCTCTGACTGTCGCCAATCGGAAGCATTTGCAAGGTTTCGTACCGGGCCTAAACGTAATTTTCCAGTGTCTGAAAGCACTTATCGAGGGTGAGCCGGAAACTGATCATCTCTGGTCGGATCGGCGCGGTGAGCGGGGTATGATGTTGAAAGAACCAAAACCCCCTAGTGATCCTCGCGATGACATCACTGACGACACCCTCTAGCGCCCCCATTACTGTGCGCATGTTTGAAAATTATTGAATCTATTGCTACGTTTTCTGTTAAGAAAATTTGTACATCAAATATTACTACCACAGCTATTTCGGTGTTTCTAATATATATCTCGATACTGATGACAAAATAAAGAAAAGAATCTGTAAAGTTACCTGCCATTTCAGCTTCAGTCCGCTGCCGTAACGTAGCTTCCCTGTGTTTTCTATAAATATTTTCATGGTAATCGTTCTAATGTCTTTTTCTCTTTGTTATCTCGATATTGTTGTTGATGTAGATAGATGTAACCTTAAGTTCTATTCCAATAGTTTCTTCTCTTACACTTCTCCTCTTTAGAACTCTCTTCTGGCTGCTTGCTTTCCGTTCAACTACAAAAATTTAAATGCATCATCAATTGCTGTCTTCTGTCTTTCTGGAATCTGTTCTTTTAGTGTTCATTTTCCTCACTGACGTTTTTTCTTACTCTCGGTAACCTTGCATATTAGTGGATTTATTGCCTTGCTCGAGGAGAAATGATGAAAATAGCAATGCTTAGTGAATCTAGCTGTCTATCGATTAAGTTATTACACACACACACACACACACACACATATATATATATATATATATATATATATATATATTACTACACATTAACATGAAAAAAAAAACGTTGTAAGAGTTTCTGCATCTATCCATATCTTACTATTGACTTTATAGATTATATGTCTTAATTTTTCTAGGCTATTTACACAATTCATATCAAGCCACCGAAAGCTAATGGATCAGATATCTCCATACAGAGGTCAGTGCTTCGAAGTGCATCCAAATTTGCTCAGGTAAGAAAAATATTTTTTTCTTACTTCCGTCCTTTATGTATTTGTAATCCGCTAGAAGATGGAAAGTGTGGCAATGAGATCCGAAATTATCGTGGGCCAAGGATTCATTCCAGAAGCTAAGTGGAGTATAGAGAGACAGAAAAATTTCGCTGGAAACGAAGAAGAGAGTACTGTCTATTCTTCAATATGGCAGTGAAGACTGGACAGAGAGACTTGTAGCAGCTGAAATATGGTTTTACACAAGGATGCGGAAGATACCCTGGACCGAACTTGCGAGCAACATCGTGGCTTTTGGAGAGGATGGAACAAAACACAAACTAATATTTAACATCAAGAAAAGACAGATGAAGTTCCTGAGACGTGTAATAAGGAAGGAGGGCTTGGAAAGCCTGATACTCAGATCAGATAGAGGAAAAGAGAGACATGGAAAACAACGCGTAACATATGTGATGAGCTTGAACAAATAGATGGAAGAGCCGGTTTTAGGAGTGGGTAACAGGAGAAAGCGTTCTAAGAGCCACTAGAAATAGTCAGATGTAGAAGGCCATGATTACTTATGTCCTGAAAGAACACGACACATAGAAGAAGAAGAAGAAGAAGAAGAAGAAGAACTCGTTATCTTGACTGTCTCTTGGGACTTGTGCTGGATGAACAGTAGTATAAGAAAGATTGAATTTAAAAAAAACTTGTAAAAAAATGCTTTTCAGCCCTTCTAATTAATTTCCTTGTCTGTAGCAGCGATTACTGTCTCACTGTTTTTTAAAACTTATATATATGAATTGATATATCTGTGTGTGTGTGTGTGTGCGTGTGTGTGTGTGTGTGTGTGTGTGCTTGTGTGTCTCCATGCTAACGAACCCTTCTCCTCCAAAACCCTTAGTCCGATTTCAACCAAAGTTGCGTCACTTGTTGATCATAACATGAACCTTTGATGTACGTAAAAGTTTTACAAATCGATTTACAGGGTACGGCAAAAATCACCGAAACGCTTAGAATTTACGAACTCTTCTCCTCCGAGATGCCTAATGGGAATTCAACCAAAATCGGAGAACTTTTAGATCAAGGTCCAAACCTTTGATGTACACAAAAGATTTTCGAATCAATGTAGAGGTTTTGTCAAAAATCAACGACAAACATAATTTCGGATATTCTATGCGCATTTTTATGCATTTTTCTAATCAACCAAAATCAAGTCACTGGTAGATCAAAGTCTGATGCCTTGATATGCAAACCAAAAATTCAACTGACGCACAAGGTGCAGCAACAATTAATGGCAAATGTTGCCATTTTCCGATCGTTTATTTCTTAGAAACGATTAGTTGTATTCCATCAAAAATTCGCCCTTTTTTGTAACTTCTATCTTATCATATGCCATAACAATTTCACGTTTTCTACAAGGTGCCAACCCCTCTGACGTTGCAGGGACAATGCATCCACTTTTCTGCGTTACAACGTCATTGCATCTCATTAGGAGCTCCCGTAACGCACGCCTCGTTCTTCCAACTGAACATATATAATTTCCATTTGTTGGCAAAATTGACCAAGTATGAATGCCATTTTACAAATACAACAGAATCCAATACTTATTTTGCATGTTATCTTCTTTTTATTTAATTCTTACCACCAAGAGCTAAGAAAATCTAGAATAGAATGGAAAGTAATCGCATGTATACAATAAATGAATTTTGGAAAGTTTATTCTGACATAAAACCACTTAGAAATCATTAAATAAAAGTTTCCCAGACAGAACTTTTTGGTAATGTTTAATAAATTTGTTTGAAGAGCCCTTATTTCCTAAATACACCCAATATATGTAATACATTATATATATATATATATATATATTAGTCATCCACATACAAGCCTGTTTCACAGCTCATCAGTGTGGCTAGACGCATCCACTTGCTTCTGGTCGGGATCGAAACTCAACCGATTTAGTGTCAGTCGAAGTCGCTACTCCCTAAGCCATCGACGCATGGAATCAGAGAAGGGAAATTTTAACGTGTTGTGTATAAGCTGTATATACACACGCCAGTCACCGAGAGAACTCAATTCATTTCTGAAGAGTCACGCATATAGCAGAAGTGGTAACTGTTTTAAAAATTTTCTTATATATATATATATATATATATATATATATATATATATATATATATATACAAGTACTGTTGGAATAATATTCCTTGTCAAAAGAAACACTATTTTTAAAAAAGGACTCAATACAAAAGTAGAGCTAATAATATTATTTATTCATAAATTATCACATGGATATGTTACAATATCACTACAAAAGTAGCCATTTTGTTTCAATACCTTTGTGTCTTTTCAAGTGATGTGATGGTTCTTAAATGAATGGTTTAAAAGTTTGAAAACGCGCCTGGCCCTTTTTATCAGGGAGGTATTATTGTATATGTACTGTGGACCAATCAGAGTGAAGCAACTTCTCATTTGGAAAATATGCGGGCAGGCTTAAGGTTAATTTTGGTGGGTATTGTTATTAATATTTGTTTGAATTAATTTGAATTATTGTTATTAATTAATTTGTTGAATTAATACTTATATCTACTTATATCTATATATAGGTAGATATAGGTATTAAATAATAATAATAATATGACTTCAAACAAATATTAATAACAATACCCACCAAAATTAACCTTAAGCCTGCCCGCATATTTTCCAAATGAGAAGTTGCTTCACTCTGATTGGTCCACAGTACATATACAATAATACCTCCCTGATAAAAAAGGGCTACGCTCGTTTTCAGACTTTTAAACCATTCATTTAAGAACCATCACATCACTTGAAAAGACACAAAGGTATTGAAACAAAATGGCTACTTTTGTAGTGATATTGTAACATATCCATGTTATAATTTACGAATAATAATATATATATATATATATATATATATATATATATATATAGCCCGGCGTTACTCGGGTGTAATGAAAACTTTAAAACTAATCCATGGTCCTGAAGCTCAGACTCAGCCTAAAGAATATTTGAGTGAAGTTTGGTGAGAATCGGATAAAAATTGTGGATTTGTATAAAGGACATACAGACAGATAAACAGACACACACACAAACATCTTGCCTTATATATATATATACATATTATCGATTTTCTGCACTATTGTAAGAACTGCAACCTTGAAACTTCTGAATATCGTTTCTTATGTCTTTGTCTATGAGTGTATCAAGTTTGATTAAAATCGGACCACTCCTTCGATTTTTTCGATTATGGATTTTCGATATTTATCGGGGGTACCTAGACAGAAAATTTAATTAAAAACACTTGCAGACGCTTATAGTACAACTGTGTAAATTTTCAAGAAAATCGGTTCAGCCGTTTCGGAGTCTATAGGTAACGGACACACACACACACACACACACACAAAGATCCATTTATAAATGAGTTTATATATATATATATATATATATATATATATATATATATATGAATAAATAACGGAATAGCAAAACACTAAACTCTTTTTATTTGAACTAAAGAGATAATTTTATAACTGAATGCCAATTATTGTCTTTTTCATTCAGATTTACAAAGTACCAGACAGCGGAGGCGAACATTTCCAAGTTGCAGGTTATGGCTCACAGATATTTGCCGTGACGTGGTACACAGGAATCGTCTACGTAGACAGCGATGCCGCACTCCGCCTTATTCGTGAAAATGAAGTGAAACTCGTTGTGAATGTCATGAAAGGAAATACTGTGCAAAAGAAAGTCCACTTGACGGTAGAAATTATGGAACCACTGAGCAATATGACCGGTGAATGTGGTGAGTATTAGGGACACATTCTTTACGCTTTTTGTTGTTTGTTTATGAATATAAAATGAAGTTTAATAACTTTTGTTCACCCAAGTGAACGGTCAACATCCATTTAAGATAAATGGTTACTGATTGCAGTAAAGAAGGGAGAATGAGGTCACAGGAAGCTTATATTGTGAGGATATGTAAGATAGATAGCAGTTGACTCTACACTTGAAGAGGTTAAGAATTTATCGATCGAGGAAGCATTCTCTCTGGAGTGTGTTGCACAAAATAACAGCCCTGGAGGGGAAATTGTCCGAGTGAAACTGTTTACAGGAAAACGAGGGTAATAGGGATGATTCTCCACCGGGAACATGACTCTTCGTAGCTGGTAAGATCTTATCTGGTGAAACTAACGAATGCAGCTCATAAAAACATTTCCCATGGCAAAAGAAATAGCTCATATATATATATATATATATATACAGTACTGTGCAAATGTATTAGGACAAGAACTATTTTATTTTTTATGATGCATCAAAATAAAGTTTTAAAGTTTAAAATCACCATAATCGGTAGTGTGCAAAAGTATTAGGACTGAGGTGATTTTCCTAAAAACCTCACTGAAATTCAAATACAGGGTGAAAAAAAGTAAATTGCTAATAAATATTGATTATTTTGAACTAGGTGTAAAAGAAATGTATTAAAAAGAAGCTATATTTAAGTTTTCCTATATTATATTTTATTTTGAAACTATTCTATTGAACAATTATTGGATATTTTGGATTAAAAAAATTGATAAATCTAATGTTACTTCGTAAGACACACTTTAGGAAGAAATACAAGCTGTTTGGCAGGAGATACCATCAGATACATTGAAGAAGATTGTGATGTCAATGTCTGATAGAATGAAGGCTGTGGTCAAAGCAAAAGGCTAAATATTAGATTTATTTTATAACAATTTTTTTTTCTTGTTAAAGCATTTATTGAGTGAATCAAGTAAAATTACTTCAATTAAATTGTTTATTTTCTGTCAATATGCCTCACAAAAGATAAAATAGTTCTTCTAATACTTTTTCACAGTACTGTACATATATATATATATATATATATATATATATATATATATATATATGAGTGTCTAAGTCAGTTAGACTGACACACAAAGAATTGTTTAGAGTGGTGAAGGCTTGTGTAGCACCATCCACACTTTTTGGAACTGCTGATAACAAACAATCGGTGCAGAAGTTCGCCTCAGATCGCATGAACAGCCGTCTTTAGTTATTTAACCCATAACTGGACGAAAGGGACGGATTAATACCTTTCCCAAGGGTACCAGTGCGCAAGTGGTGCAGAGTGTTCGACTGGAATTGGAACTCAGCTCACCGATTTCCAAGCCGACATCCACCGCACTACAACGCACATCCGTCAATAAACGCTTACAGCACCTCTTATTCCCAAGCGGTCACTCATTTAAGTATTGACCAGGCTCAACGTTGCTTAACTTCAGTGATCGAGCGGAAACCGGTGTATTCAACGTGATATGACCGTAATATGTGTGTGTGTGTGTGTGTGTGTGTGTGTGTGTGTGTGTGTGTGTGTGTTATACTGACAAAAAAGATTAATACATTGAAATGATATATCAAGCGTGACTTCTGTTGTGAAAGCCCCACCTTCTTTAATTTGACAGTGTAAATGGACCCAGTGATCACGCGAAAGCTGATTGAATACCATACCCACCTACAAGAAGGAGTTACTCTTGTACTAAATACAGCTTTTAAATGTAAATTATATAAGGTTATGATCTCGGTTTGTTTACGTCACTGACTTTTCCTTTATGTGTATGACAAGACCACGGCAGGTATATGCCGTCACACCTGCTCAAGTTTCTCTCCCAGTAGCCTTCTGATGATCAAATGGCAGGGTGTAGACCAAGAAAGCAGGGTTGGGCGCCTCAAAGCTAGCATTTACTCGTTAACTATCATCTCCCGTGACAAGAAATCCACCCAGTTTTAGATTTACACACTAGCTGTCATTTTTGTGTTACGAGATTTATAAATAGTATACTATATGGGCGTAATAGTTAACTTGCTAGTTTCTCAGTCCTTTCTTTAGTAAAATGGGTTCGATCCCCATTGGATTCCTTGCATAGGTGATAAGGAAACTGAATAGAAAATAGGGAGTTCAAGTCGTTTTGGGCAAACACCATAAGTTGCCGCAAAACTAAAGCAGTAACCTAAAAATAGAGCCATGTTCTTAAATCGTCAGATCGAGACATTCATTTGGTTGCAATGCATAGCGCCAGATCTCTTCAGAAAACATCTAAACTTAATGTACAGCCCCAATCACTTTCTTATCCTAACCCTGACCACGTGTACGATGTCTCAGTCTCTCTACTATCTCGTGAAAATGTTTAGACATTTGTCTGACACACGGTTCATTCGCATGCTTACCCATCATGTGTTCATATGTTGTGACAAGCGCTGACATTATGTAAGGCGCGGATCCGCACTTGGTTGTTGGGAGGTCGTCTGTCATGTCAGTCCATCGAGACAGCTAGCTTGTCTGATGTTATACTGTGTGCAAAGTATAATTCTGAGGTGTAAGACACTGAATAGAATTCAAAAGATTTACTGAAAGCTAGAGAGTTAGGGGATAAACTACTTTACGGTCTTGAATGAATGGAAAACGGAATAAGGACAGCAAAGACAAAGAGATTGATTTAGAGAGGAAGAGCTATTTCGTGTAATAAAAGACAGGAAGATGTGGAGAACCATGATCGCGCACGTTTCCCAAAAGAAAATTAACATATTGTAGTGGATGGCAATCATAATTGTCTCCCCTTCAACCTCAGTCGGTCAGTTAATTAAGTGTCATACGTAAGACAAGCTTGGGCGATCGTGTCTCTTTCGAGACATGACTGACTTGGCGGAAGATTTGTCCGCAGTAGCTTGCCACGGTAGATTGGTTGCCAACTAAGATTATAGAACCCAATCTCTCCTGTACCAATCTGAACCAATAGTCGAGAGAGAAGAGACAAATTAATACTTTTCCTTAGGGTATTTGCGCATAAGTGAACGCAACGAATTCAACTGGAATTCGAACTCGGCTCTCTGATTTCTCATTCCAAGCAGATATCCACTGCACCACAACGCACATCCCCTCGATCTACTTGACTATGAAAGAAATGGTCAAGCCTTTTATGAGCGGTAGTCAATTTGCATTGTATAAATCTTCGCTACACGCTTAAACTGATTACGTCTATATTAGTTTTGAGCAATTTTAATTTAATTTTCTTTTATAAAACAGGACATCCATTTACTGAAAATCTGTTCTGTATTGTCAAATAAAAATTAAATAAATCTAAGACATTATTTAATTACAAAAGCATTTAAATATTTTCATCAATAAGATATATTATGATATTATTTTATTATGATATTATTTTATGATATTATATTATTTCATCAATAAGATATATTATGGATTCTATCGTTTTAAGAAAAATACTTTTTCTATAAATATTAAATTTTTACAAGAATTGTTTTCATTTTGAAAAGAATTAATTAGAATAACTTATAAAGTTTTAAATCTTAAAATTGTGATCTATTTTATAGCAGTTAGGTCATATTTTTATTAAGTAAAAACTATATTTACTAATCTTAAATGGAAAAGCTTACTACAATTCAGTACCCCGGACCAACATATTTTAAAGATTTCTTTTTGTTTATAAACATGTCAGCTTTTTTTTTATAAATGTGGATGTCCATGAGTCAGTTAAGTGCTATACGTGATACATATTAGGTGATCATGTCTCGAAAGAGATAGGACTGGGCAGAAGATTTTCCTACAGTAGGTTGTCATTACGTTTTGCGGTAGACTGGTTGCCAACCAAGGTTATGGAACCTAATCTGTTCTGCTATTTAACCCATAACCTCAAGGAGAAGAGAATAATTAATACCTTTCCCAAGGGCATTTGCGCGTAAGCGAATGCAACGAATTCAACTAGAATTCGAACTCGGCTCACATATTTCTCGTTCCGAGCCGATATCCACTGCACCACAACGCACATCCTTTCGGCCTATTTGACTATAAAAGAAATAGTCAATGAACAGTAGTCATTTTGCATTGTATAAACCTTCGCTACAAGCTTAAACTGCTTACGGCCATGTAAGGATGAAATATCGGTATTCGACCGATCACCGAAGTTAAGCAATGTCGAGCCTGCTCAGTAGCTTAATGGCTGGCTACTTGGAAATAAGAGTCGCAGTAAGCTTACCTATACTAGTAGTGTAATACATAACAGGTCGGAATTAAAACTCGAAAACGTAGTTCTTTGATTTTCTTTATATTCAAGTGCATAAATACAGTTGAGAAAGTTTGGATCCAGATTTTCTGTATTTCTCCTCTAGATATATGGTAATTAATGACACTTGTACCTGAACGTCATTATTTTCGCTTAAAATTTAATGTAATATTTGTTCGAAAAGTTAAAAATATTCTTACTGTCCAAAATATATTTCGGCTTTAAATCTCCTACAAAATCTTGATAAGTCGCAAAAACGAACTAATTAGTCTATACAAGCTTAAAACGTTTGTTTTTCTTTACACCCAAAAGAGATGTCAGAATTCGCGCCTAAGTAAAAGCAAGAATAATAAATACTGATTTTAAAGTTTGAATCACAAAGCTTCTTCATTGAAAAATAAAAAGAAGGAAAACAAAAATGGTTCATTAAACTCTCCCTGTTCCCTATTTTTGGGACTTGCTATTGAATATCGCATCCTGATGTTAGGTACAAAACTTCCTCTGCTATTTATTAATCGAGAAGCCAATGTTATTGTTAGGGGAAATTTAGGAAATCTTTCTTTTAACCCTAGAACACTAACCATGCGTATATAGTCAGTCAGTTAAGTGCCATACGTGATACACCCTTGGGCGATCATGTCTCGAAAGAGACATGACTAACTGGGCAGACGATTATCCCGCAGTAGGTTGCCATTGCTTTCTGCAGTAGACTGGTTGCCGACCAAGGCTATAGAATCCAATCTGTCCTGTTATTTAACCCATAACTGGAAGGAACAGACGGATTAATACCTTTCCCAAGGGTATTTGCGCGTAGGTGAGTACCCAGCGCAAATTTTTACTATTTTTAATTACCATTTTCAGAACCTGATTTTCTAACCAAAATAATATGTTTTTCAGTTTCTATTAAATTTCAACTCGAAGTACGAAGTTTGAAGTGCCTGCAGGTAAATTATTTCAAACAAAGATTTATATTTAATTTTTTTTTTCAAAATCTTGTATGATTGCCCATGGTTAGTTGTGGTGTAACTTTAATTGGTGGTTAGTTAGTGTTCTAGGGTTAAAATAATGAATCAGGGAAGTTTGTTTCTCAAATTCAATTACTGTTATCATTCTTTAAAATATTCATGGGATTTTCCTTTCTAACCTTTTATTTGAATGTCATCATTTGGTTTATGTCATTTTCTCGTTGTGATATTCATTTTACTTGATGCGCTGTTGAAAGACCGCGCATGATGTTGTTTCTGTCATCTGGTGCCGTTCTTTATGTTTCTGTCGCTCCAGTCCACATGGTTGGAATAGGAATAGTCCTCGCTGAGACCTACTGGTTTCATTTGCTAAGTATATTTTTAACTATTGCTCTGAGAAAGCGGTTGTATAGAGTCGAGAGTTTAGCTATTTCTGGATGGGACACTGTTGTGGAGTTCCAGCAACTGCTATTGTTGCTGTTGTTGTATTTTTATCACGTGGGCTAATGATTATTCCATATTTAATGAATACCTGTTTTCTCTTCTTTCTTTCTCTTTTGCTTTTTTTTTTTTTACACACACACACAAAAAATAAAATAAACCAGCGTGTTTCTAATTTTTCGTCGTCACTGTTATCATGTGCACTGAAGCAAAAATTACTTGTTCCTATTCTGATTAAGTTTCGATCACGCGTCGCCACTGTTATTAACTCGCTTAGGCGCTGTGACGTCACTAGAAAATTTTCTCAACTGACTCCAACTAATATTTATTTCTGTAAAGATACAAAAATTGTGGCAGAAGGACCAAAGTGGGGATGGGGAAGACTGGTCATCATCTACAGAATTTACATTATTCGGACTATTGTCCTCATTTTTGTTGCCCTTTGTACGTTTCAGCCGTTGTACGCTTCGGCCTTCTTCAGGTGCTAGGAATTTCGAACCGAACCTTTTATTACAATCACTGGGGTATATCGATCTCATCCCTTGCGTAGTAATACCTTATTTGGAAGTCATGAGTTATCTCCCTCTAACCCTGTAAGTTACTTGTTCACCGCTGCTGTAACCTGTAAAGAGTTGTGAGTTCAATACTCACAGGAACTAACCAACGGCTATATCCACTGTATCCTTAAGAACAGAACAACTGGATTTTTGGGACTTATAAACCTAATGTCTAGTAACATATGTTTTTACCAGAGCTATATTATAATTTTTATGTTAATGGTTTTCTCTAGTATTTTTTACCATAGCACATATTGCAATTTTTGACACTAATGATTTTTCCTGGCACTTCGTATTACTGTTTCCCATATTGTTCCCATATTGTTTCCCATTCCCATATTCTATGCTTGGTTGGCTTAGGTGATATTTTAAGCCTAGCATATGCGTTGATTCGTTAATTTTTTTAATTACTAACACCGTACAAGAAACTAAACAAAATGGTGTTTGTAATAAAAAATAACCCCTCAATCCTTGTGACAAAAATATCAGTTAACTGGACGAAAACAATGCTGGGCATGGATAAATTACATGCCAATCATTCGATCAACCACACACAGAAAGACACACATTTAGACATGACAACAATTACAACAGAACACATTTGAAAAACGAAAAAATTTCCATATCCATCAGAAAACTGACATCTCTGGTTACCTAACGGGAGAGAGAACGGGGAATTAAAGTAAAAAAATGTGGGGACAAAAAGAAAAGGGGGTCAGTGAGCATACACCTCCTAGCTATGTTAAATTTGCATAACAAAAGATAAACAAAAAATCAAAACAAACTCAAACTAACATATTTTGGGTGGGGTTGTCAATGTTCAATACAGAGCTGCAAATATCATGATGCCTAATCGATATATCCCGAAAAGGAATACAGTATAAAGTGATCAGTTGAAGAATGGAACTCCACGCCAGGAATAAGAAATACAGATTTATTGTACTAAGGTACAATTAACAATAATGCATATATAGGCAAGCCACTGGTTGGAGCAAAATCGACTATTGAATAGCGAATACCTTTGCCTAAGACCTTTTTTGTATTTACTAGCCTTCCCACGCAAGGCCAGATGTGACACATGGTCATTTTATAGTGGGTATTCCCGGCCATATAGCCGGGCCAAAAAATGTCTGTCTATTTTTCCCCAGTCGTGGTTCTACCCTTCGGCGGAACCACGACTGGGTTTGTGCTCTCTGCTCGGAAGCAGAGAGCTGACAGTGTCATAGAGCAGTCAGGCGAATGCCTAAGACCTTTTTCTCGTCGGACCGATCATTACCGTCTTTTATAAAGTAGAGCATTCTATTCTCGGAGAGGGCAGGATGTTCCACTATAACACCATGGTCTATCCTACAAGTCTACAAGTTGACCATTTTTCTTCTTCTTCTATGTGCCATATCCCTTCAGGATGTAGGGGATCATGGCTTTCCACGTCTCCCTATCCCTGCTAGCTCTTAGCTCATTTTCTCCTGTTACCCCACCCAAACCCCGCTCTGCCATCCACCTGCTCAGGCACTTCAAATATGTTATATGCTGCTTTCCCCTGTCTCTTTCACCCCACTATCTGGCCTGTGAGTATCAGATTCTTCAAGCCTTCCTTCCTCATTACATGTCTCAAGAACTTCAGCCATCTCTACCTGATGCTCAGTATTAATTTCCGTTTTGTTTCCACCCTTTCTAAAACCTCATCATTGCTCACATGCTCAATCTATGATATTTGCAGTATTTAAATATATGCTGACATTACAAAGAACTGCGCAGTCATCTGCTAAGAAAATTGGTTCATTGTGTTTTGCTTGAAATTTTTCTAGCCATACGATATATCCCAAAAAAGGAATACAGTATAAAATGATCAGCTGAAGAATGGAACTCCACGCCAGGAATAAGAAATACAGATTTATTGTACTAAGGTACAATTAACAATAATACACATATAGGCAAGCCACGGGTTGGAGCGGAATTGACTATCGAATAGTGAATGCCTTTGCCTAAGATCTTCCCCCCCAATCGTACCGCTCGTTACCGTCTTTTATAAAGTAGAACATTCTGTTCTCGAGGATGGCAGGATGTTCCACTATAACACTAACTGATCTTGACATTAAGTTTATGCTTAAAGAAAAAATAATTTGGGTAGAGGTAAACTTCTCGTCCCCATAGAATTCCTACAGCCGCATCGTCCGTATCACGAATCTCATAGCATCCAGTAAGCATAAGATAAGAACACAGTGCTCAACGACTTTATAACATTGTTACGAACGGAACTGGCCGCAAGGAAAGTGAATTTTCAGCGCAGCATGCGAACTGGGGTTTCTTCACTAAACTACGACTTTGCAGTGGAAAAAGTAACCCAGGGTCTCCAACGAGTCACCTCAGCGGACTTTATTGGGAAAATTTCCTAAGACCTCTAAAGAAAGTTTTTTTTCCAACCCAGAGAACCTTTCGCCAGTAGTGATGCCTCATCGTTAGTCAGACATTTCAATCCAGGCGGCCAAGACCATATGAAGCTAGCCTCCTTGTATGTTAAACCGAGTTTCCCAATCAGACGATATTGAACAGACCCCCTCACTAACACCTGATATAATGCGTTACGGAACAGCTTCGAAGAGGCCATCCGTCGCCCGTAAGAGGAACTTGAGAGTTAACCAGCACTCACGATGGAAGGAGCACTCGCCTCGCGGTTAACGGTGGGTCTCCTCTTTACAAAAGTGCATACGTCTTAGGGACTGGAAGTTCTTACCAGCGTTTTTAATTTCAGAATTCGTCAGTCGCATCGGTTTGCGAACATATTCAATCGAGGAATACGATTCGAAGTGGATATTGAAGAATCTCAACGCAGACCGCCTTCAGAAGTGTAGAGGCAACAGATCTGTCAACATAATTTGGGAACTTTGCCTCCCACACAAAGAAGAACGAGGCTCTAATTACATTAGTATGACATACAGAAGTGGAAGCACATAGGTTCGGTAAAGAAGATTTGGGTAAATATGCGAAACACATACTTCCGCTTTCTCCTTTAAGGAAAGATTCCTCTCGGACTACAGACGAACTACGGACTAGAATTTTTTTCTAGCACTTCTGCCCAATTAATTTCCAGCAAAAGATTGGGACTAAATCAGACGCAGAGTAACTTGACCAGCCTGTTCCTCCAGAGAAACTCCTTTCCACACGCCCAATTCCAAGCCAAAAAAACTTATCACAATTGATCTTGGCCTTTGTCACTGTCTTGTACCCTCTACTCTCTTTGTCAACTTCATCAATCTTGGTCCTGCTCGACACAAGAACCGAAACCTCATCAGTATAGGCGGAGTATCTGGCTGAAGTGGTAACACCAAGTAAGGAAATACCGTGTAGGACCGGATTAGCCTTTAACTTGTGAAGGAAAAGCTTCAATGTAAGAACGTAAAGCAAAAGCGAAAACGGACAACCTTGATGAATAGAGCGTGACAATACGAAAGGTTTCGATTGTACCACATTCACTTCCACCAGCGCACCGATGGACGCGTACATAAGTCGGGTTTAAGATGGAAAGTACTGCCCGAAACCGACGGCTGAAAGAACAGCCTCCAGAAAACTATGGTCAACCATATTGAATAACTTGAACTGATCTAAGTTGATCAGCGTGGCTCGATGATCACGTGTGTCAAGTGAAGGTTGTCCTAAATAGTTCAACCCTTCACAGCACGTCTGCTCAGAGCCAATCAGACTAGATAGGACAGCCTGCAAACGGCTGGCTAAGCTCTTGGATAAAATCTTCAGCTATGTATTTATCATCGTCAAAGGCGACTGCCTCAAGTATAGTTCGTAAGGAAGACCATCTAATCGACTTTTGTTCCGGCCAATCAACTGAGCGCTTTCTAACGGAGTTGCAAAAAGTTTCACATGTCGCATATTGGATGTATTTATAACTTCCTCTGCATACAGTCCAGTGGTCGTGTTTGTTACATCAGGGAAAATTCTTTTTAACATAGCCCTAACTACAAGTACTTGATTTAGATTGATAAGCAAGGGGGCCAACTTCGCCCTAGCTAAGGCTACTTCCCCACTATCACAGGATTTAACCGACGATCAACTTATGCTTCACATAGCTTTTGTGCTGGTAAATCTAATTAGACTGAGTCGAATCAATAGCAAATGACCTAATTTTATATTTCAATCACTCAATCCAACCACTTACTCCCAATCACTGTCCCCGTCAATTCTCGTTGTTGTAATAGAAGCAGCTGGTTCTAGAAATCTCGATTACCAAATAATGATGCGTTTAATTTCCAGTAGTCATCCGTCCTAACATTAGGTTTATCTAAGTTCACCGAATCCGGACTAGCCTGTGATCCAAGTATAGAATTAAAACTTGGAGAAACTTGCTCATTAGCCAAGAAACACATATCGAGCGTCCATCAAAACATGCTGTATAAAGAACAAGCCTAGTAGAAGAATATATATTTGTTGTGTTCGACAATCTTCGTCGCCACTGTTGTGTCGTGAGTAAGAATAAATAACTCAACAACAGGAATAGGTTAATTGTTGTATTCCGTGAAAATAGTATTTACAAAGGTTATTAGTATCCAATACAAGAATAAAGGTTAATCGTCCCAACCGTCAGTAAGACGTAGTATGAGCAATGGGTACTTCCGGGTCGTCACCGGAAGTTTACGACTGACTTGTCGATCGGCTGCTCGGCACACTCTCCTACGTAGATGCCACCATTACTTTACATAGTAATGGAATAGTCCATTATAGCCGAATAGGCGCGGGCGTCCCAACAATATTTAAGGTCGCAAATTGAAAACTGGGTTTCTTGTATACAACATGCATCTGCACTGAGATGCTAAAGATCACGAGCGAGACTTGCCCTGTCAACCAAAGAGACATGATCAATTCGATGAGGGTTGGGATCTGCATTAAACATGTCTGGGGTGAGGACACCGACGGTCTGTTCCAGTGACCCATGGCCCATCTCATACTTGATAGTGCCATCAAGAGACAAACCACCAATGTCACAGAAGAATGTTAATTTTAGGACACTATAAAATGAGGGAATGAACAAAAATCGGAGGCTTCCCGGAACATTGATTTAACTTTGTCGTCATGAAAAATACAAACGGCGCGAACGTAAAAAATACACCGTTTGCTTCTCTTAAAATCACCGAAATCTTTAGAAGATTTAGAAGTCCCTGTCCTGATCTTGCTACACTCCTTCAACGTCTTTCCCGTTGATTTTCTCAAGTTTTGCAGAGTTTTTAGATTTTCAGTTTTCCTTATCTGAGAAACTGATTTATCTCTCTGCTCCGGTATTGTAAGAGGTTTGAATTTTTTTCTTCTGTGTTGATGATGCTCTTCTTAGATGATTGGCTGCGTTGTCTTTTCTGTTTTTTCAATTTCTTGAGTGAGTTCATGGGTGTAGGCAAAGGGGATGAAATGGGAGGGGTACAGAAGTGGTGTTTTTTGTTGTTGGAAATCTAGTTGTGGAAACACTTTTCAGGTTGGTCATTTTTGTTGGTGTGGGAGTTAATAATTTGGCCATAAGGGTTAGAGACATGCTCCGATTTTTGAATGATGGGTGAACGGTACCGATGAAAAAGGCACATTGTTTCCACAGATGTTTCTCGGGCTTTCTCAGTCTTTAATGATTCTTTTACTTGCTCGAAACTATGTTGTCGGATCTTTCCCAATTATGCGTCCGTAGTCTCACCCTTAGAACTGGTAGAGGGGGTGGAGATGCCTGTGCGCTTTGCCTTGGTGGTTTCCGGGAACAGATGTTTCACAGTCTAGAGTATCCCTTTGATCTTACCAACGACATGTGATTCTTCCCTTTCCTTCTCTGCAACCGCACAGGCGTCGGTCAAAGAAGTTTTTGAGAATGGTGACCGCAAAATGTACCTAACCGTGGTTTTTACCACACTGGTCCTAGTCGCTACACTGTCCATTACAGGCGAGACGGAAATAACAGATTCAAGCGAAGAGAGATTTTGGTCAGCGTAGAACCCTAGATGCCTTCTTCTTTGTGCAGGAAGAGGAGAGATTATCAATCTCTCCACATTTCCAATAAATTAGTTTACGGCCGGTCACAATGACTGGCACTTTCTGAACCTCTAGATCCAGACAGTTAGAGATAGTGGTGAAGACTTTACGGTCAATGATGATTTTGAAGCGCCCAACTTGTTTAGGTTGTCGGAGGAAGCATTTAGTATATTACCGAATTGTTCTAGAAAAGTGGCTAAGTGCTCTCCTAAGATTTGAGTAGGATCCTCGAATACTGATATTGGTAATCCGCCTGGCCTCATATTCAGTTCTTATGATGCGGTTTTTTGTGACGCGGTCCTGACTGGAAGCTTCCTCAAACAGCAGACGTTACTTACAGTTCTCCTCACATTAAATATTCCTTACCTTTTATTACGCTTTGGGGTTTCACCCAAAGGGACACCAGGGATTGGACGACGTTGCCTTTTATAGAGAGACAAATTTTGCGCCAACGTTTGTCGACCACAAAGAATGGCACACTTCTTTTTTCAACTTTCTGTAATTCCTGAAGAGGCCATCTTCTTTGATAAAATGTGAGTAGTTTTTGATTCTCTTCAGGAACCCCGTCATGTTGATTATGCATTTCAGTGGGGGCTTACAGCAAGAGAGCGAGTCCCCAGTCACTGCATTTGCGTCTATGCTTTTGGTGTTGTTACTGGTGTGAGTTGGTAACACTTTTTCTTGAATTTGGTTATTCTCTGTCTCTATACTTTTTCTTTTTGATTCGGTCATCAATAATTTTAATGGCTACGTTCTCAGCAACCATTTTTGATTTATGGGTCTTTTTTTACTTGAACAGGATTTTTAAATGACCGACATTTATCGGCCATTTTTGTTTACTTTAAACTACTTTCTTTTTTCGTTGTTTTCTTTTAACGAAAAACAGGGAATTTTCTCCAAAAAAAAAAAAAAGAAAAACAGAAAATCTGTAAATCAATCGACTAGTGAAACTAGATTTTATTCTTTGGATCATATCACAGGAAACGACCAACGTTTATATCCACTGGGCCATGTGTCCTTGAGGACAAAGGTTTGAAATAAAGGACGTACAAAATTCCTAGCACCAAAAGAAGGCCAGAGCGTACAACGGCCTAAACGTTGTAAATATAAACAATAAAGATTAGGATGACAGTTTGAACAGTATAAATAATGTAAATACAGAACAATGAAAAACAATCTTACGAAGTCAATGAAACAAAAAAACCATCGAAATCAAGTTTAACAAAAGTATTTTGACGTAAAAAGGTTACACAAATGAAAACAAAGTTCTTCTCAAAAAGAAGGAAAACCAATTTAACAAGGATAAACAAAAGAGAACAAAAATCAGGCAAAAAAAAGAAAATGTTTGACTTGAAAAATAAAAAGAAGAAATTTTCTGAAACAATTAACTAAAAATGATTTTCATTTTTTAAAAATTAAAACCAGCAAAATAAACAAATTATATAATTCTGTAAAGTATTTTTTTAAAATGAGACACGTGTGAAGAAAATCAATTTTTACCAATTATACGAAATGTCCGACGTAACACAATAATAATAAATAACAAACAGAATAAATGGAAAGAAAACGTTACACTAAAATTAAACATGGTTAGCGGTTGAGTGGAGATGAGCAAAAATTAACTTTAGGGCACAAACAGAAGTAACACCTGGAAAATGAAAACCAAAAGAATTAGGCAAAAAGAGAAGATATAGGAAAAAATATGTTTACGGACGTGAGGGGGGGGGTGAAAAATAACAGAAACTGATAGTTAAAATACAATATTCATAAAAATAAATCAATAGACTAGTGAAAATAGATTTACACAACAAAAGTAAAAAAAAAATAGACAGGTAGAGTGAAAAATTCAAACGAAATCTTCCGCAAAAAAAAAAAAAAGAAATTAGCCAGTAAAAATAAGTGAAAAAGAACAGATAAACATAACGTAAAAAATAACAGTTCTTTAATTACAAAAACATGAGTTTAAATCAGTTAGCGACAAAAAACAAAAAAAAAAACAAAAAAAAAACGTTGTGCGTGTGGTATGACTTAAATCGGTCTGAGTAAACTTTAATGAACTCTAGACTGACTCCAACGTTCTTGCATTTTCTCAGTCTCCCTACGAAATGTGACACAAATTCGTGTTTAACGTGGGAGAACCGAACGCGTACACTTAAACCAAGTGTCTAAAATTTGCTCATCCCTCGCAACTCCACCCACGTCTATTGAACAGGTGAAGAGGCTCATCCCTTGTTTTCTGTTTAGGATGCGGTTTCCGGTTTTCTCTTTTCCAATCTTCTCACTCTTTTTTTTTTTCAATTGGAGTAGATAGACTAAACTATCGCCCGGTTCACACTTCACCCACGTCTATTGAACAGGTGAAGAGGCTCATCCCTTGTTCCCTGTTTAGGATGTGGTTTCCGGCTTTCTCTTTTCCAATCTTTTCACTCTTACGTAGCCCCCTGCACATCAGTGGCGTTACCGCTCGGGGTGATATGATTAAAAAAAACTGCGCGATCGGGCTCTTTGCATTGTCTATTTTTTCTTTTTTCTCGGCCGACTTTCCGTCCGTCGACAGAGCCCAGACAGCCCGAGGACAGAGAACCTGAAAATTGTGAGCCAGAGAGCTGACTGTCCGGATCTGAAACCTGTTTTCCGCTAGATAGGAGTTAATTAAACCATTTTTATTTCCAGATAGAAACTAAAATAATGTACAAAAATATTTAGATT
Organism: Ascarosepion bandense; assembly: GCA_037127315.1. Taxonomy (NCBI): domain Eukaryota; kingdom Metazoa; phylum Mollusca; class Cephalopoda; order Sepiida; family Sepiidae; genus Ascarosepion; species Ascarosepion bandense. The sequence continues at coordinate 16,927,779 of JBBBDQ010000191.1, forward strand.
TCGGCATTAAATAACACAGAGAGGTTGATATGCTTCTAAACATAAGAACAACAAAAAGAACCAACCATTTGTCTCGGATGTACCTGTATCCCGAGCAGTTGACTTCTGAAGTATCGACATTGTTCGTTACTAGTGAAACCGACAGCAGGATTTGATTAGACACTGGTAAAAATCAGTGATAGCACAATATTTTGAGAAAAGAGTTCAATAAATTCAAGACATGATTCAGTAGGACTGCGAAATTCAATTAGAAGTGACAAATTTAGACACTTGAAAGTTTGCGTCGCTAAAAAGCGAATTTCCTTTCTTTTTTTTTTTTAATCATTTCACCCTAAGCAAGGCGGAAACGCCACTGATGTGCAGGGGGCTACATAAATGTAAAAAGATTAATTAGAAAAGAGTGAGGAGTACAAGCTAGTTAGAAAGGAACAATATAAAGCTAAGAAAGCAGGTGCGATGACAGATACATAGGTGGAGAGAAAGGGAAGGTTATACAGGGGAGGGGAGAGAGCTAGAGTCCAGTGATGAGTATTGACTTTGCATTTAAATTTCTGGAGGTTGTAGCCGTCAGGAAAGCAAGAATACGGGAGCGAGTTCCACAGGCGGGAAGTGCTTCTTATTACTAATTTCTTGTTGTGACCTGATTAGGGGCCAGAAACAAAGACACAAAGACGAAATATAGTTTAACAAATATATTAAAACAGAATCGGTAGTAGAAACAGATACAAGCATGAGAAAATCACTAGTGTGACTGTATTGCTCCGATTGGCATACCTATCGGCTGGAAAAGACTTCTGTCGCTCAGCTCGGTCAATTATATCCGTAGCATCTTTCTGTAGAACCACGTTTCCACTGTTTCAAGTTTTTCCTTCATCTTCGATGATATTGTCCAACATTGAAGAACTGACATCACATAGCAATCTAGCACTCTCTTCTTTGTTTCTAGTGAAATTTCCCTGTGTCTTAGTACTTTACTCAGCTTCTGGAACGCGTCCTTTGCCACATCACGCCAATTCACCTTCGGATCTCTGTGTCGCACTTTCCATCTCCTGTTAGAACACTAGTTATTTTAATTTTTGTACTTGCTTGATTCTAGTATCCCACACATGTATTTGGTATTTTGAAAACATACCTATGAGGTCTAAATTCTGAGGTCAAATAGTCTTCATTATTAATTTTTTATTCTTTCTTAAGTAACAGTCGAATGCCACTCAATTAAGAACTTTATTATAAAATGAAACCAGAATAAATTTTACAAAACTCACAATCTCAGAATTCAACTAATTAACACTTCTTCTTCAATTACTACCTATGCTGCATAAATTGAGCGATCATAAATAAATATATTAATGTAAAGTTTATGAGAAAGGATTTGGTAATCGAGTTGTAGATTTGAGTCTATACTTAGCCATAAAATTCCTTTGGCAAACCGGTTAAAGCATCGTCCACGTACAACAAAATGCTTAGATACGGGATGAGAAATCAGATCTAGCTTTATTCTGGCTTCATGCTATTTCATGAAAATCTGAAAATATTTGGCCGAGAAATTTGTGACAAAGAACAACCAGAAAAAATTGAAAACTTATTACAAATGGTTATTCTAAATTACAAAATTAATAATAAACAATTAATAATAAACAATTAATAATAAACAATTAATAATAAAGACTCAATTTAGCATGAAACTTGGATTATAAAGCCTTCAAGCTCAACATTTTACAATCTATTTCGAAATATTCGACCGCTAGAAAAAATACAAACAAAATATGTAGTAAATGGCTGACAGTCGATGCGATAATAAACGAAAAAAATTAAAGAAATAAGTATGATAAACCGGAAGTTAATCCTAAACACAGGAAGTAAAATGGTATATAAAAAAAATCTGCCATTCGGTGGGAAACAACAGTAATTTGATAATTTTTTTTAATTACATCTCTTTTTTTAAGCATTTATATGAAATCAATGGTCTAAATACTTTACGAGAAACGATTTAGTTTGAATAAAATCTATAAACTCAGCACTTTGGCAGGAACTTTACAAAGGTATTTTACGTTCATCTCTCTACGAAAATAAAATTAAGGGCTGAATGAACGATATATAATTGATTTAAAATGCACTTTTTAAGCTGAACGAACAATATTTCATTATTTTAATGGGAACGAATTAAGAAAGAAAGTGAAATAATCGAGCCACGAAATAGAAAAGAACATTTTAAATGGCGGGTAAAGACACATGTAAAATTATAGATTGTGATTTAAAAATAGTTTGTATTGATATCGATTTAGGCCGTTTTTTATTTTCTCATTCTCATCCATCTCTTCCGTTATTTATCGTTTATCTTCATTTATCTGCAAAGATTTGAAATAAAATGTAGGTTCCTTCTAATCCGCGCCATTTTCATTCTCTTTTATGCCGGTTTTGTAGTGGTTGTGGTTAGAGCAGGAAATGAAAAACAAAATCCTGTTTCCGTTTCCCTGTTTGATACGGAACCGGATTTTTTTTGTTTTGCAATAAATCAGGCAAAAATATCTCTGCTTTCGGTATTACTTTCCCACCTCGACAGTAATAGGTTTGTAATTATTATTGGATGTGCGATGTGGTGCAGTGGATATCGACTCGGAACGAGAAATCGGGGGCCGAGTTCAAATTCCATTCGAATTCATGGCATTCACATACGCGCAAATACCCTCGGGAAAGGTATTAATCCGCCTCTTCCCTTCAATTATGGGTTAAATAACAGAACAGATTCAGTTCTATAGCCATGGCTGGCAACCAGTCTACGGCAGAAAGCAATGGCAATCTATTGCGGAATAATCTTCTGCCCAGTCAGTCATGTATCTTTCGAGACATGATCGTCCAAAGCGTGTATCACGTATGGCACTTAACTGAATAATTTTTATCACCATAATTGGATAACAGCCGTCGGCGATTAGCCTTAGTGATTTACATTCTTTCTTTCTTTCTTTCTTTCTTTCTTTCTTTCTTTCTTTCTTTCTGTAGCTTTGTTTCTCTCCTTTGATAATAATAATAATAATAATAATAATAATAATAATAATAAGATGATGTTAAATATGCACTAAAAAAAACACACAATTGGAAATTCCCAGGCATAGATAAAATTCCTAACTTTTGGCTATATTATTTAAGCGCATCACATAAAAAACTAGCCAAAGAACTTCAAGAAATGGTTGACGATCCCACTAAAATTCCTGCATGGTTGACAAAAGGAATTACATTTCTTCTACCCAAGAATGGTGACACAAAAAATCCGAAAAACTACAGACCAATTACATGTCTTCCGACAACATATAAACTATTAACATCTATTTTAACAAAGCAGACATATTTATTCTTAGAAAGAAATGACATGTTACCGCTTGAACAAAAAGGGTGCAAACGTGGCTGTTATGGTTGTAAAGACCAATTGCTGATTAACAAAATGATTCTGGAAAACTGCTACAGTACAAAGAAAAAGCTTAGTAGAAGCCTGGATAGACTATCGAAAGGCATTCGATAGTGTGCCACATGACTGGATTTTAAAGACTTTAAATATATACAAGATATCGCCCGTCATCATCAATTTCATCAAACAGTGCATGTCTATATAGAAAACAACCCTTTACCTCAATCATATAAATGGAACCTATAAGTCTGATGAAATAAACATCAAAAGAGGTATATTTCAAGGTGATTCTTTATCTCCCTTACTATTCTGCATATCATTAATAGCACTAACCAGTCAACTTAATAAGACAGAATGTGGCTATAAAATAGGCCAAAAGAAAATAAGCCATCTATTTTACATGGATGACTTAAAGTTATATGCTAAGAATGATAATGAGCTGGAAGGTTTTCTGCAAACTGTAAAATGCTTCAGCGAAGATATTGGAATGAAATTTAATTTGAATAAATGGGCTAAAGCTACAGTTTTACGTGGATCAATACAAGAAACATCCTCAATTAGCCTAGACCCTGCTGTAACAATAAAAGAATTGAAACCAGAAGAAGCTTATAAAAACCTAGGTGTAAATGATAGCGTACACATTCACCATAAAAAAATGAAAGAAATAGTGCGTAAAGAGTACTATAGAAGGCTACGAATGATATTAAAAACTGAATTAAATTCACAGAACAGAGTTATGGCCATTAATAGCCTTGCAATCCCAGTTGTCCAATATAGCTTTAACATCTTAAACTGGACTCTAAACGACATCAGGCGAATGGATGCTAAAACAAGAAAGCTTCTCTCTAAGCATAAGATGCATCATCCAAAGGCTGATGTAGACCGTCTATACATACCCCGTAAAGAAGGTGGAAGGGGTCTTATTCAGCTGGAATTGTCATACAAGACAACAACTATTGGCTTACTAACATACATAGAAACAACAAAGGATTGGATGATACAATTAGTAAGGCAACATGAAGTAAGAAAGAAAAAATATTCAATAATAAAAGAAGGCAGTAAATACAAACAAGATTTACAGTTAGTATATTCTGTAGAAAAGCAAAACAGTAGCCAAGAACCAACTACTGCGGCAAAAAATATGAAAATGAAAGCCAAAGATAAAGCTCTTGAAAAGATGAAACAGCGCTGGCAAGACAAACCTCTGCATGGCCAATATCCAGTACGTGCCAATAAATCTAATGTTGACAAAGTTAATACTCATCGATGGTTACGTGCATCTGGATTAAAGTCTGAAACTGAAGGATTTATACTTGCAGCACAAGACCAAAGTCTTTTCACGAGAAACTTTCAGGCAAATATTATGCATAATAATATGGATCCAAAATGCAGGTTTTGTGATAAACACCAAGAAACAATAGACCACCTAATTTCAGGCTGTTCTGTGCTTGCCCCAAACGAATATAAAAATCGCCACGATAGAGTTGGGCAATATTTACATTGGGCAATGTGCAAACATTATGGAAAAACTGTAAACAAACACTGGTATGAACATCATCCAGCACCGGTTACAGAAATAGAAGATGTAACCATTCTATGGGATTACACCATCTAGACAGACAGAAAAATTGAAGCAAACAGGCCAGACATTATTGTTAAAAACCAGAAGGAGAAAACTTGTCTATTAATTGATATGGCTTGTCCAGCGGATTGTAACATAGCAATCAAGGAATTTGAAAAACTGTCAAAATATAAAGACCTGGAAATTGAAATAGAAAAAAATGTGGAAATTGAAAACAAGAGTTGTGCCAGTGATAGTAGGTGCACTTGGAATGATAAAAAATGGAACAAAACAACACATTGAAAGAATCCCTGGAAACCCCAGCTTAAGAGATATACAAAAAATTGTCTTATTAAGTACAGCCCACACACTAAGGAAAACTTTATCTACGTAATGCTAGGGATGATAGGGAAGATAGAAAAAACATGAAATGGAGCCATAACAACACGCCACGACCTGCCTTAGGTCTCCCCGCAGACTTGGTTGGTAGTGAGACCAAAGCAGAAATCGAAATATGATGAAAAGTGACATAATAATAATAATAATAATAATATATACAGACTACAGGCGTTGCTGGGTCAGTGAAGATACGGAATAAGGTGCTGGAGATTTCTAGAGATTTGCTGTAACTTAATCTAATCTGATGATTCCTAAACATTCATACGCAAAATTAATAATAATGAGATGATGATGAAGGCGAAGAAAAAAAACAAGAAGTGAAAAAATGAGGCTACGGTGAATATCACCTTTAGTACAACAACTTTTCCAATTTAATTGACCATAACCAGTTGCACACGTCCTACTGTGGATGATACCCTGTGCCTTTCTGTTCGTGAGCAGTAATAGAAGTGGTTGTATTATGGCCGGTGCTAAGATTTTTGCAAGTTTAAAAAACGAGCCAGACAATGTGACTTGGAAATCACCCATTGTTTTTATAAACATCTGTCACTTTATCGTCCAAGTTTGGCTGTTATATAAACGTTTGGTATACCTTTATCAAACTTGGTGTCATGATGGGTATACTGGGCTTTAGATATATCTACCACTGCTTCAAGCTTTTGGTGTATCGTTATCTCAATCAATCAATTATAATGTGAATAATACTACTACTAATACTAATAATAATAGACACTGGTAGTGAGATTGGACTAGTTAGATATTTGAAGTAGGGGTTATACTGCAAAGACCACGGCCTGTCAGGAAAGAGGGAGGTGCTGAAAACTTCAAAAAATAGCTGTCACTCAGTCCTCTGCGATGATCACCAAAATATATGCACAAAAAGTAACTATAGCAATAACCAAAGTCGACTTGGGAATTGCCCGCATTTATATTAAGCTTATCACAAAGATCCTATTATTTAAACATCCTTAAACGTGCAGCCTTGTACCTGACTTTAAAATGTTACATTTATTAGTATGATTTTTTATGTCAACAAACGGTTTTAGAGAATAGCAGCAGGTGGTAGAAATAATTACCTGCAGCACACTGGAGCTGTACAATCTTCTAAGAATGTTCTAGGAAAGGTTGACATAAGTGTGTTATCGCCTGAAAAGAAAACCGATGTTTGAGCTGGTGTTCAAGCACAATGTATTAGTTATTTATTGCAAATCGATAAAAAAGCATTGATTAGTTATAAAATGAGGATTAGGTAAGGAGAAGTGGAAAATAAAACCCTGCACGGAACATGCTTGGTTATGGCTGGCATAAGTGCGGCTGTTCATTGGCTGAGTCTTGTTGATTACTTTGTACACATCAGAAAACAAATGGTGGGCATGTCCGAAGAAAGGCCGATCAATTGAGAAAGAGTAGAGGAAAAAATAGGGACATGGAGGTTGCCAATATGGGATTGATAAAATGTAAGGAGAGAACATTCAGTTGTAGTAGTAGCAGTAGACGAAGAAAGTTTAAGTTTTTACACTATTGGTGTTTCATACTTTCTTACTCTACTCTTGTTTTGATGTTGTTTTCTTTTGAAAGAGAAAACAACTTTAAAAAGAGACGGGTAAGAGAGTATGAAAGATCATGAGAGTAAAACCATAATGCGTAAGAAAATAGGAAAAGTGGGACTGGGTGTACATGAATAACAGTTTGGCCTGGGTGATGTTTAGGGAAGATGTAAATAGTTTAAAACAGGAAGAACAGGATCGATTAAAGTGAATTCTGATTGGGCGAAACGAAGTTGTTACTGCTTAGGTTGACTTATCCGAAAAGAATCAATTATCCGAATACACCTTATCGTGCACGGACTTTGTAGTGTGAGTGTTCAGGCTTTGTATTAGATAGAAAGTCAGAACATTAAAAGTTGGTCGAAGTATTGATGGCGAAGTTCATACCGTCCCTAAATACTAAATTCCTGGAAAGAGAACATGGTAATTAAAAAAAAATGGGATGTTTGGTGCTTTGGTTTTCTAGCTATAGATTTCAGAAGCAAAATCGTTTCAGATTTTGAATAGAACAATTTCACAGGAGGCAAAAAAATATGGTTACAATCCAAATACCCACTTGATTTATGATGTTAGCGTTCTAAATAATTTTTCCAAATTTTCAAGAATTTTCATATGCATTCATAGCGTCATTATTCAGTTGTTATCTTGGATGTCTGAATAATAATACTACGAATGTAGTTCCTCGAGTTATTTATAACTTCTCAGCTAAATTAAAGGTTTTCTTGAAGATAGAATAGCACATAGTAGATGGTATTTTTGTTTTAAGTATGTAAAATATGCCTGCCTTGAAAATCAACATTCGGAAACTCGGATTTTATCTGGGGAAGGAAATCTGACATCTGACACAATTAGGGAATAGACAACATTTTGCAATCATTCATGTCAACCCCAGAATAATTTATTTCTATTTGTTAAAAAGATTCAGCATACAGTACTGTGCAAAAGTATTAGGACAAGAACTATTTTATCTTTTATGAGACATCAAAATAAAGTTTAAAATCACCCGTCCTAACACTTTTGCATACTACCGGTAGGGTGCAAAAGTATTAGGACAGGGGTGGGTTTTCTAAAAACCTCACTGAAATTAAAATACTGGGTAAAAAGCCAAGAAAATTGCTAATAAATATTGATTATTTAAAACTAGGTGTAAAAGAAATGTATTAAAAAGAAGTTATATTTAATTTTTCCTATTTTCTATTAAACAAGTTATTTTGAAACTACTCATTCTATTATCCTTGGATATGACTGAGTTTTTTCTTTAAAAAAGTGATAAATCTAATGTTACTTCGCAAGACACACTTTAGGAAGAAATACATGCTGCTTGGCAGGAGATACCATTATATACATTGAAGAAGCTTGTGATGTCACTACCTGACAGAATGAAGGCTCTGATCAAAGCAAAAGGTTATTATACTAAATATTAAATTCATTTTGTAACAAATATTTTTCTTGTTTAAACATTTGTTGAGTAAATCAAATAAAATCACTTTAATTAATTTGTTTATTTTCTGTCAATATGCCTCATAAAAGATAAAATAGTTCTTGTCCTAATACTTTTGCACAGTACTGTATGTACTGCCAACACGACACACAAGTGGCTTTAGTGACATATTGAGTGTTTTCTTAGACACTCACGTACATCCATTGACCCAGTTTTATTTAAGACAATCTAAATAACACGGGCAAGCGTCCAGACTAGGTTTCTGCTTTGCAGTAGTGGTCAAGAGACGCATTTATTTAATTCTGTTGTATGTTTCAAATATGCAAGTGACTTAACTCAAATATGAGTTAAGTCTTCATTTCGATGAGTCCCCAATATTAACCAGTTAAGTGTCATACGTGAGACACGTTTCGGCGATCATGTCTCGAAATGTTTCGAGCAGAATATTTTCCTGCAGTAGTTGCCATTACTTTCTGTGGTAAACTGTTTGCCAACTAAATCTATAGAACCAAATCTTTGCTGCGATTTAACCCATAGCTGGAGGGAGAAGCGACAATTTAATACTTTTCCCAAGAGTACTTGCACATAAGTGAATGCAAAGAATTCAAGTGGAATTCGAACACGGCTCTCCGATTCCACGTTCCAAGCCAATATCCACTGCACCACAACGCACATCCAGGTTCCCAATATAAAAATCGTAAAAAATTGAAAATGTCGCAAATTTATAGATGAATAAGAGTAAAGATCAATTTTAAAACGTCTAATTAACCACTGAGTACCCAAGGATTATTCTAAAAATGCCAAGTAACACATTTATTCGAATTATCACGATGTTTCAGTCATATGTTTTAACCTTCATCGGGACTATGTTGTATTCATTTGAAACTATATTTCATGAATTCGATTACGAAAGTTATTTTCTCCAGAAAAGAATCTATTGCTTCTTTTTCTTCTTTTTTGTGCTATCATGGTTCTCCATAACTGTCATTTTTTGTTGTAATTAGCTTTGAACTATTTAACATTTTCCTTGATCGTCTCAAATTTGTTAAAAATAAGTCGCTCGTTGTTTCCTCCTGTTTCTCTTGCTTTCATTAAATACTATGACTCTTAAATTCTCTAAGCCTTCTTTCCCCCTTATGTGTCCCAGATATTTTAACTGTCTCATTTTGGTTGTATTCAAGAGATAGAAAACAAACTTGTCGAACGAAAATCTTTCTGTGGTTTATTTCTATCGTTGTCTTGGAAATAGTCTCCCATAAAACATTCATACCGAGTAGTTTTAATGCCAGTTATTAAATGTGTCAATACCTACTGATCAATAATGAACCCCTTCGTCATACTTTAATTGTTATTTATGTTTAATCTTAAATAAGATTCAAAAGACAATGTACAAATATATCTTTGTTCATTCAACTTTGTTCTACAAGATTTTGCTGTGTTCTTATTGCAACTGCTCATAAAGGCAAGACTTGGCACAAAAGGAGTCGCCTACCGGGCGTTTGCTTGCAAACTCTATGTTTAGTGCGAACACTATATTTATTGCGAACGTTATATTTATTGTGAACACTATATTATTGCGAACTCTGTATTTACTGCGAACTCTGTATTTATTGCGAACTCTATATTTACTGCGAACTCTGTATTTACTGTAAACTCTATATTTTCTTACTGACTCGATTGTAAACCCGTAAAATGTTTGCCTGGAGACCAAATTATAAACACACTCAATGTTTACCCATAGACTCATGTATAAACACACCCAGCATTTGCTTGTAGAACAAAGCATGGAAACGACTAATGCATACCTATTGAAGCAATTATGAAGAGGACCAATTCTTGCATGTAAACTCAAGTATAAATAAAACCAATATTTCCCTATAGAATCACGTAATCACTATCAAGGTTTCTTTATAGGCTCATGTAGAAACACGATCAAATTAATATTATAAATTTATATAAGAAGGAATACGAAGTAGAAATAGCACTAAAATAGCCATATAGTCGAATATATTCTTGGATGAGAGATAATTGTATAATCGGAAACAGATTGTAACTATGCAGTGTCGATTCCTATGCTCACACTGTATGTTAATATGTTTATATACTAATTACCTTTTAACAGAAGTGATAGAAAAACAAATTCAATTAAAATTTAATTAAATATTTTCTGTCTGAATTTATGAAATGAGAAGTTATCACTATTTACATGCTAACTACTGTCCTCATCTTTATTCCGAACTAAATCCTTTGTTTAATCTATAGGGGTAGACTGTTCCCGTTTTACTGCTCATGTCTTAAGATATCTTGTCTAGTTTTTAATAATAATTGTTAGCACGCCCTATTTCCACTGAGACCAAGGGGGCAATAACTTAGTGGAGTAAAGCGTTGGTTCGTGAATTTAGTGACTTAGTAATTGTGAGTCCAATCCGTGGGTTGGGCAGTAAGTACTTTGAATTCGTGGAAACAGTAGATGATTTATAAATAAAAATAAGAACTGGACGAGATATCTTTAGATATGGGCAATGGAATGAGAACAGTCTAACAACGTGAGTGGTTCAGTTCGGAATTTCCTGTAGGTTACTAGATTGACAGAGGACCGATGTGTAATGAAAACCAAAGGGCACAAGGGCTGGAAAAAATCGGATAAAAAGAACAAAACATGAGAACAATAGTCAGTATGTAAATATTGTAAATTATTTAAATGTTATTTATGAAGCAAAAACAACGACTGCAGCCCAAAGTAAAGGTAAATTTTCGCATCCATGTTTAAAGAAATATGAATCCTCCACTAAAAAACAAACAAAAAAAAAACGTTTGAAAGGCTATTTTTATCTTCTTTGTTTTTGAATATTCTGCCACTTATGGAATTTTCTAGTGAAAACAGATGAAAATCTGGAAATTAATAAATCTGGCGAATAGGGAGAATGTAGAAGAACCACCCATCGTAAAAACCTTGGTTTTTGTTGGGACTGTTTTGCAGAGTATGACTTTTAATTGTCATGCATGAGTACAACACTTTGTCATTTGTGTATGTGCGAGTTTGTGCGTATGCGTGCGTGTGTGTGTGTATGTATGGGTGTTCGTGCGTGTGCATGCATTCGAGGTTTGTTTTCGAGAATAACTTACAGCTTGAATCTCATAAAATGGTGTTTTGGCTGTGCTGTTGCGTGTACACATCTATATTCAGCAACAGTTTATAAATATGGATGCGTATGCACACTATTCTGTGCTCACACACAAACAGGGATGAAAATATATATATATATATATATATATATATATGTGTGTGTGTGTGTACGCGCGTGTGTGGAGAGAGAGATGCAGTAAAACTAATAAAAGACGACAACACGATGGCTGAATCGATATTTTAAAATAATAGAAAAGAGTAATCTAAAACATCAGAAAACATTTCTGCTTATTTGCGTAGCAGGCTTATTTCTTTGATATGTCAAGCTAAATAAAAACGAGAAGTTCTGACCCACAAACAAAAAGCAGTTCGCTATTTTTTTTAGTCGAGAAATTTCTTTTTTCTTTCTTTCTTTCTTTCTTTTTTTCTTCTTTTTTTCTTCCTTTATTTTTAATCTAATGAAACCAACTCTGTATAGTCGATGCATCTCTTATACGCATCATGAATTAGACAAGCTACCAGCAAGAAACGTTTGTTTAACTTTGTAAACATTTTCATACGATCGTAAGATCTAAACCATCAAAACAATTAAGGTAATCGCTTGAAAAGCACATTGATGATAATTTCGGGCGCAATAAAATTAGCGATTTTTGTTTAAATCACGAAAGAATGTTTGGTTTATCGTGGATTTCTTTTCGATCGTCAAGGACATAGAAGAAACACCCATTGAAGAGGCTTTAGTTTATCCTGAGTAATTTTAAGCAGCGTAAGACTTCAAAAGTGATAAAAAAACACTGGAGAAGACAGAAGAATCGTAAATTTAAAAAAAAAGAAGTGTTATGAAATCAAGACTGTGTTAATGTAATATTTCTATTTAGACAAAATAAAATCATTGCATTTTACGACTAGGAGTCTGAAGTCATAATGTATCTTATATTTTATGACCGGAAGACTGGGAACGAACGTAATGTTTCTTACATTTTACGACCGAGAGACTGGAGACAAAATGTCTTCTTGCAGTTTTACCACTCCATTAATTAAAAACTATAAATTTTGTAGTGGTATTTCATCATTGCTTGCTACTGCTGTTTTAACGAACCACATATACCGATTTCTTAAGATTCGTTTCGGAATTTTCTTTATCTACAGACTTAATTACGTGTGTTCAAATGTTAAGTGAAATCTGCCTCGACAATATCTTCAGCTATGAGGCAAGAAAAATCATGAGAATTTGACACCACCAAAGACAGTTTTCGGCAAACAATACGCAAAGCGATGCAGCATGATTGGATCATGACTCCGTCGGCGTAACTTGTTGACAATCATTTCGTATAACCATAGACCAGCTGGAATAAAGCATTTTTTTTCTTTTTAATTTAAACAGAAAATCTGCTTTCGTGTTATTTTCTGCAGAAATCAATGCAACACAACTCATTTCAATTTGGGCATCTTCACACGTTTTTTTTTTAATCGTGTCACCCCAAGCAAGGCATTCCACTGCCACTATAGCGCAGGGGGTTACATAGAGGGATTGGGTATGGGAAATGTCAGAAGGAGGGTGATAGACGACTTAGGATGTACATAGGGAGAGAGTTGGAGAGAGTGGGTGTGAGTTAGTGTGTTAGGAGGTGTCTATTGACCTTACATTTAAACTCCTGGAGGTTGTAGCCGTCGGGGAAGCAAGCATGCGGTAGGGAATTCCACAGGCGGGAAGTGCGAGGAAAGAAGCTGTTGGAGTAGAAATTGCGGTTACATTTCATCGGTTTCACTGTACAAGGGTGGGACCTAGTTGCCAATCTAGTATCTCGTGCAAATTCACATCTAGGAGACACCAGTGATTTAAGTTCGTCAGAGCAGAAACCATGAAAGTATTTATAGAAGAGGCACAGGGAAGCCACGTCACGCCGGTGAGAGAGATACTGCAGGCGGTCAGCCAAGTCGGTATCAATCACATTACAGATTCTTCGCTGTATTTTGTCAAGAACCCCGAGGAGAATAGAAGGGGCACCCGACCAGATGTGGCAGCAGTACTCAATACATGGGCGGATGGAATATCAATGACGGTTTCATAATTATTGCTCCCGCTCAAAAGGCACTGATTTTTTTTTTTTTTATGTCGGTGTCATATTGAAATCAGCAGGAATTGCTACGTTTCTGAGTGACAAACTACAAGACGGATATTCTGACACATAGAAATTATTCGCAATTTCTTCTTAACTGGGTCATCACTTTTTGCGTCTTTTTGCTCTCTGATCTCTCTGTACGGATCGCCAATTATATAGGGAGTCTAAGATGCAAGTATCTCATTAATTTCTTTTTCTATAGCCTAACAAAATTATCAAGGTGCATACTAAATAATTTTTCCATAATTCGCTCTGCTTACATCTATCTATCTATCTATCTGAGTATATTCATTTGTATGATCGGAAAATTTCGTGGTTAAATTAAGAAAGGATTTAAAACATAATTCTTATTTTTAGTCATTTCATCTAATTTTGTCAAGAAATGCGGATTATCTCTCCCTCTCTCTCTTTCTGTATATATATATATATATATATATATATATATATATATATATATATATATATATATATATATATATATATATATATATATATATATATATATATATATATATATATATATATTATTTCTTTCTCTATGTATATATATATATATACTTTCTGTATATATATATATACTTTCTGTATATATATATATATATATATATATGCTTTCTGTATATATATACATATATATATACTTACATATTCTATATATATATATGTATATATATATATATATATATTCTTTCTGTATATGTGTATATATATATTATTTCTGTATATATGTATATATATTCTTTCTGTATATATGTATATATATATATATATATATTCTTTCTGTACATATATATATATATATATATATATATATTCTTTCTGTACATGTATATATATATATATATATACTTTCTGTATATATATATATATATATATATATATATATATATATATATATATTGAGAGAAAAACTCAACACATTTAGACGGATATAAATCAAGATTCATTTCGACAGTGCAAATTTACTTACATTGTCTATTTCGGAAAGATATATATATTTAAAAGCGGAAGACAGAACTTCATAAGAATATTTTTCTCATGCAGTTCAAACAAAATACTTTACAATTTTCCAAATTCTTTATTTTCTACTGTTTTATAATTAAGAAAACTAGAAATAAACTGATAGTAAAATACAGATTTGATCACATTTCAAATGCTCACTGGTTTCTTCACTGAATGATAATTGGTTAACACTGACTTTCTTCTGCCTTCTCTATTGTAATGACCTCTTATCCTGCTAATTTGATCACAAATCTACCCCATTTACAAATGGACCGATTTTGGTGAGAGAGTATATGATGTATCCACATTCGTCTTCGGGGATCGAAATGTTCATTTAACCACTGGTGCCAACATAGCAGCAATATTGACGTGTCACATACAACATGCACGTTAATTAGCGAAATGACGAACTGACTACTTGAAGACACTGTAATGGTTCCTTTCAAACGGCTTTAATAGAACAAAATTAAGACATATACGAACAACTTACAATTTTATCAGAATATCTATTACACGTTGCTTAGAGTTACATAAATAGAAAGTTGTGAAGAGCTATGACAAGAAATTGTATTGAAGATCTACTGGATTCTCTCTGTGAAAAAATCAACTATAATGAGGAAACTTAAGCAGCAGAAATTTAGTTATACAGAAAGATGGTGAGAATGCTAAAGTTAGGCGGGAAAAAATTATACGACCTCATCTCAACCATGTGTGTGTCATGGTATTATCTTCCTGACTTTCTTCACAGACCACCTAACTAGCTAGAGAAACTCTTAATAAATATAACAAAGTCGACCTCTAAAACAACAAACTTTGGAACCTGTCCAAATTTCACATCTTCTTCTCCCATTGATCGTGCCGAAGATAAGGAGAGTTACAACTTTAAAAACACATTACTATTTTCTTTCAAACATTCCCGCTTACCGTTTGTTATTCTTTAATCCCATGCTTTTATTGTATTTTTCAAAGATTGCTACATTTTTCTAATGTGAGTCAGAGTAATCAAGCTCTGCCTTGTAAGTTTCTAAGAATGAAATTTACAAGTTTTATTAACTGACATGACAGAAAACGGTTACTTAGTAAAAGCTGTCAAGTTGATGTAGAATTTTCCTAATTTTTAACAAAACCTATTTATATAAATTCGTAACATCATGATTAACTTCATGCGATGAGTAAATTGTCGTCATTTTATATTTTTAATTTTGCGCATGCGCGTGTTTTGATATTATTTTCTTCACTGCACAGTATAGTAGGATCGGTTGGTCACCGCCGTGAGAAAGATTCACTATTATGCAATTCATTCCGCCAGAAATTTGGAAACAGCATGTTGTACTAATGCATCATAAGCTCCAATCCGAAAAATTCAAAGTGTTTGGGTGTCAATCGGAGGGCAGTGAAGAAGATTCAGAAAGAGTTGGATGAGTCTAATGGTGATTACGAAGATGTTTCGAGTGATCACTAGTGATGATGATGTTATGTCTCCCTTCATATTCCCACAGAACGTCAGTCTACACGGCGGCCTTTATCAAGTGCCTTGAGCGGGTAGTGCTGCTCTGGATAAACAAGGATTCTGCACCGTGCCAGAAGAACCCAGTCATGGATATCAGGCAACTTCTACGACCACATTATTCATTACATCTAGTCAAATACTTTCATGGCTTCTGTTCGAACGAACTTAAGTCACTGGTGCCTTCTCAACAGGTGTTTACTCGTGCAACCAGATTGGCAACTGGGTCCCACCCATTCACAGTTAGATTAACCAAATGCAGACGACAATTCTACTCCTGCAGCTTCTTCTCTCGCACTTCCCGCCTGTGGAACTCGCTTCTATATTCTTGCTTTCCTGACGGCTACAACCTCCAGGAATTTAAATGCAATGTCAATACTCATCTATTAACCACTAGACTCTAGTTCTTTCCCCACCCCATATATCCTTTCCTTTCTCTCCACCTTTGCAACTGTCACCACACCTGTATTCCCATCATTCAATTGATCCTTTCTAACTGGTTCGTCTTCCTCTTCACTCTCTTTAATTAATCTTGTTACAATTATGTAGCCCCCTGCACATCAGTGGCATTACCGCCTTGCTCGGGGTGATACGATTAAAAAACCCCCAAAAAACCTAACTACCCAGTCTGTAACCGTCTTCATTATTATGTGAGGTGCGAGAGGCTAACCTAACACCTTGTAACGCAAGATATGAATGAGAGGCTAACCTAACACCTTGTAACGCAAAATATGAATGAGAGGCTAACCTAACACCTTGTAACGCAAGATATGAACGAGAGGCTAACCTAACACCTTGTAACGCAAAATATGAACGAGAGGCTAACCTAACACCTTGTAACGCAAAATATGAATGAGAGGCTAACCTAACACCTTGTAACGCAAAATATGAATGAGAGGCTAACCTAACACCTTGTAACGCAAAATATGAATGAGAGGCTAACCTAACACCTTGTAACGCAAGATATGAACGAGAGGCTAACCTAACACCTTGTAACGCAAGATATGAACGAGAGGCTAACCTAACACCTTGTAACGCAAAATATGAACGAGAGGCTAACCTAACACCTTGTAACGCAAAATATGAACGAGAGGCTAACCTAACACCTTGTAACGCAAAATATGAATGAGAGGCTAACCTAACACCTTGTAACGCAAAATATGAATGAGAGGCTAACCCAACACCTTGTAACGCAAAATATGAATGAGAGGCTAACCTAACACCTTGTAACGCAAAATATGAATGAGAGGCTAACCTAACACCTTGTAACGCAAAATATGAATGAGAGGCTAACCTAACACCTTGTAACGCAAAATATGAATGAGAGGCTAACCTAACACCTTGTAACGCAAAATATGAATGAGAGGCTAACCTAACACCTTGTAACGCAAGATATGAACGAGAGGCTAACCTAACACCTTGTAACGCAAAATATGAACGAGAGGCTAACCTAACACCTTGTAACGCAAAATATGAATGAGAGGCTAACCTAACACCTTGTAACGCAAAATATGAATGAGAGGCTAACCTAACACCTTGTAACGCAAAATATGAATGAGAGGCTAACCTAACACCTTGTAACGCAAAATATGAATGAGAGGCTAACCTAACACCTTGTAACGCAAAATATGAACGAGAGGCTAACCTAACACCTTGTAACGCAAAATATGAATGAGAGGCTAACCTAACACCTTGTAACGCAAAATATGAATGAGAGGCTAACCTAACACCTTGTAACGCAAAATAAGAATGAGAGGCTAACCTAACACCTTGTAACGCAAAATATGAATGAGAGGCTAACCTAACACCTTGTAACGCAAAATATGAATGAGAGGCGAACTTAACACCTTGTAACGCAAAATATGAATGAGAGGCTAACCTAACACCTTGTAACGCAAAATATGAATGAGAGGCTAACCTAACACCTTGTAACGCAAAATATGAATGAGAGGCTAACCTAACACCTTGTAACGCAAAATATGAATGAGAGGCTAACCTAACACCTTGTAACGCAAAATATGAATGAGAGGCTAACCTAACACCTTGTAACGCAAGATATGAACGAGAGGCTAACCTAACACCTTGTAACGCAAAATATGAATGAGAGGCTAACCTAACACCTTGTAACGCAAAATATGAATGAGAGGCTAACCTAACACCTTGTAACGCAAAATATGAATGAGAGGCTAACCTAACACCTTGTAACGCAAAATATGAATGAGAGGCTAACCTAACACCTTGTAACGCAAAATATGAATGAGAGGCTAACCTAACACCTTGTAACGCAAAATATGAATGAGAGGCTAACCTAACACCTTGTAACGCAAGATATGAACGAGAGGCTAACCTAACACCTTGTAACGCAAAATATGAATGAGAGGCTAACCTAACACCTTGTAACGCAAAATATGAATGAGAGGCTAACCTAACACCTTGTAACGCAAAATATGAATGAGAGGCTAACCTAACACCTTGTAACGCAAAATATGAATGAGAGGCTAACCTAACACCTTGTAACGCAAAATATGAATGAGAGGCTAATCCAACACCTTGTAACGCAAAATATGAATGAGAGGTTAACCTAACACCTTGTAACGCAAGATATGAACGAGAGGCTAACCTAACACCTTGTAACGCAAAATATGAATGAGAGGCTAACCTAACACCTTGTAACGCAAAATATGAATGAGAGGCTAACCTAACACCTTGTAACGCAAAATATGAATGAGAGGCTAACCTTAACACCTTGTAACGCAAGATATGAACGAGAGGCTAACCCAACACCTTGTAACGCAAAATATGAATGAGAGGCTAACCTAACACCTTGTAACGCAAAATATGAATGAGAGGCTAACCTAACACCTTGTAACGCAAGATATGAACGAGAGGCTAACCTAACACCTTGTAACGCAAAATATGAATGAGAGGCTAACCTAACACCTTGTAACGCAAAATATGAATGAGAGGCTAACCTAACACCTTGTAACGCAAAAATATGAATGAGAGGCTAACCTAACACCTTGTAACGCAAAATATGAATGAGAGGCTAACCTAACACCTTGTAACGCAAGATATGAACGAGAGGCTAACCTAACACCTTGTAACGCAACGTGAACGAGAGGCTAACCTAACACCTTGTAACGCAAAATATGAACGAGAGGCTAACCTAACACCTTGTAACGCAAAATATGAATGAGAGGCTAACCTAACACCTTGTAACGCAAGATATGAACGAGAGGCTAACCTAACACCTTGTAACGCAAAATATGAATGAGAGGCTAACCTAACACCTTGTAACGCAAAATATGAATGAGAGGCTAACCTAACACCTTGTAACGCAAAATATGAATGAGAGGCTAACCTAACACCTTGTAACGCAAAATATGAATGAGAGGCTAACCTAACACCTTGTAACGCAAGATATGAACGAGAGGCTAACCTAACACCTTGTAACGCAAAATATGAATGAGAGGCTAACCTAACACCTTGTAACGCAAAATATGAATGAGAGGCTAACCTAACACCTTGTAACGCAAGATATGAACGAGAGGCTAACCTAACACCTTGTAACGCAAAATATGAATGAGAGGCTAACCTAACACCTTGTAACGCAAAATATGAATGAGAGGCTAACCTAACACCTTGTAACGCAAGATAAGGAACGAGAGAGGCTAACCTAACACCTTGTAACGCAAAATATGAATGAGAGGCTAACCTAACACCTTGTAACGCAAAATATGAATGAGAGGCTAACCTAACACCTTGTAACGCAAAATATGAATGAGAGGCTAACCTAACACCTTGTAACGCAAGATATGAACGAGAGGCTAACCTAACACCTTGTAACGCAAAATATGAATGAGAGGCTAACCTAACACCTTGTAACGCAAAATATGAATGAGAGGCTAACCTAACACCTTGTAACGCAAGATATGAACGAGAGGCTAACCTAACACCTTGTAACGCAAAATATGAATGAGAGGCTAACCTAACACCTTGTAACGCAAAATATGAATGAGAGGCTAACCTAACACCTTGTAACGCAAAATAAGGAATGAGAGGCTAACCTAACACCTTGTAACGCAAAATATGAATGAGAGGCTAACCTAACACCTTGTAACGCAAAATATGAATGAGAGGCTAACCTAACACCTTGTAACGCAAGATATGAACGAGAGGCTAACCTAACACCTTGTAACGCAAAATATGAATGAGAGGCTAACCTAACACCTTGTAACGCAAAATATGAATGAGAGGCTAACCTAACACCTTGTAACGCAAGATATGAACGAGAGGCTAACCTAACACCTTGTAACGCAAAATATGAACAGAGGCTAACCTAACACCTTGTAACGCAAAATATGAATGAGAGGCTAACCTAACACCTTGTAACGCAAAATATGAATGAGAGGCTAACCTAACACCTTGTAACGCAAAATATGAATGAGAGGCTAACCTAACACCTTGTAACGCAAGATATGAACGAGAGGCTAACCTAACACCTTGTAACGCAAAAATGTGAACGAGAGGCTAACCTAACACCTTGTAACGCAAAAAAATATGAACGAGAGGCTAACCTAACACCTTGTAACGCAAAATATGAATGAGAGGCTAACCTAACACCTTGTAACGCAAGATATGAACGAGAGGCTAACCTAACACCTTGTAACGCAAAATGTGAACGAGAGGCTAACCTAACACCTTGTAACGCAAAATATGAACGAGAGGCTAACCTAACACCTTGTAACGCAAAATATGAACGAGAGGCTAACCTAACACCTTATAACGCAAAATATGAACGAGAGGCTAACCTAACACCTTCTAACGCAAAATATGAACAAAAGGCAATTCATTGACAGCATTCACCAACCTAATCAAGGAGATCCTCCAGAAGAGCTTCAGGAGATTCC
This sequence comes from Ascarosepion bandense, assembly GCA_037127315.1. Classification (NCBI taxonomy): domain Eukaryota; kingdom Metazoa; phylum Mollusca; class Cephalopoda; order Sepiida; family Sepiidae; genus Ascarosepion; species Ascarosepion bandense. Next base: position 16,948,799 of record JBBBDQ010000191.1, read on the forward strand.
GAATTCGTCTGGAAGCCGTGGTTGAAGCAAATGGCGATTTTATTAAATAAGTTTATTCTTTAGTAGTCAATACATTTTTGGGTAATTTGGTAGATTATCTGTTAAAATGAGATATGATTATTTTCATTTTTCCATAATTTTGATGACATTTCCTCCATCGCGTCCTATAATTGTTGGGATCATTTGTATTAATTCTCCCTCAAAATAAAAATAAAGTTGTATTTACAAAAATCCACACTAAATTCTCCCAGAGCAAGTGATTGTCTTTTGATTGCTTTTTGGTTGAGCTGACCTTTGCGATCCCCACAAATATAGGTGACACGTGTGCGCTAGTTTTAAATGTGGGTCTACTTTTGCGCACACCCCGATAAACAAGCCAGAAACATATCTTTCTTTCTTTTTTTTTAATTGTAAAACATTCCTTGTAAGGACTTCGAATATCATCCATATTTACGAAACGGGAATAACTTCCTGATCTTTGGCGATTTTTAACAACGTTTGATTTAAAAAGAATGATAAAATTTAGTAAAAAATAAACAAACTTTTACTTAAGATTTATAATTTCTTGGGGTGAAATTCGCGTGAAGTGACGTTACATTATTCGGGTGAATTAACAGAATTTTTTTTTTGTCTTCTGTTTCTCCAAGACCGTATATACAGGCTACACCAAATAAAACAGGAAAATTGGTAAGGTTTATTCAACTGTTGGAATTTTTCTTACAGTTATTTGGACAAAAGCAAAAAACAGAAATTTAGTAGCTTAAAACGGAACAAAAACACAAATGTTAGATGTGTTCAAACTAAAATGTTACGTTTTTATATTAGTTTTTTAAATCATATCAGTCAGTCAGAAAAGTGGCTAAGTGCTCTCCTAAGATTTGAGTAGGGTCCCCGAATACTGATAATTAGTAATCCACCTGGCCTCATATTCAGTTCCTATGATGTGTTTTTTTTTTTTTGTGACACGGTCCTGACTGGAAGCCGAAAATCAGGTAGTTATTCCCGTTTCGTAAATATGGATGATATTCGAAGTACATATTCGTAAATATGGATGATATTCAGTCAGTTAAGTGCCATACGTGATACACGCTTGGGCGATCATGTCTCGAAAGAGACATGACTGACTGGGCTGAAGATTATCCCGCAGTAGGTTTTCGTTGCTTTCTGCGGTAGACTGGTTGCCGACCAAGGCTATAGAACCCAATCTGTCCTGTTATTTAACCCATAGCTGGAAGGAAGAGACGGATTAATACCTTTCCCAAGGGTATTTGCGCGTAAGTGAATGCAATGAATTCAGCTGGAATTCGAACTCGGCTCCTCGATTTCTCGTTCCTAGTTGATATCCAATGCACCACAACGCACATCCATTAAATCATATAGCAATTCTAAAAATCCTTTTTTTTTTTTGTGGAGCACCGTGTAGTATAAAAGGAAATAAAAATAAATAAAAGTAAAAACTTACTTGAAATTACTTATTACCTAATTTCTATGGCGACACAATTCATGTAAAAATCAAACATTCAGGTGTTTCGCGTGATTCACGTTTTGTCTCATCAACGTAGATTCACGCTTTGTCTCACCAAGGTAGATTCACGTTTTGCCGTACAACATATTTCAAGGGTCTGAGCAGGTGGATGGTAGAGCAGGGTTTGGGTAGGGTAACAAGAAAAAGCTTGCTAATAGATACCAGGGATAGGGAGACGTGGAAGGCCATGATCGCTTACGTCTTAAAGAGACATGGTACATAGAAGAAGAATTTAGATTCACATTTTGTCTCATCAACATAGATTCGCGTTTTGTCTCACCAACATGGATTTACGTTTTGTCTCACCAACATAGATTCGCGTTTTGTCTTGCCAACATGGATTTACGTTTTGTCTCACCAATGTAGATTCACCTTTTGTCCCACGAATGTAAATTCACGTTTTATCTTACCAACATAGATTCACTTTTTGTCTCATTAATGTAAACTGACATTTTATCTCGCCAACATAGATTTTGTTTTTACGAAAATAAATTTTTCTGGTGATATCGATGCCGTCGTAAAGCATACAGCATACAGCGAGAAAAGACCAGAGTTGTGGTTAAAATCGTGGCTACTCCGCCACGACAATGCATCTGCTCACAATGCCCTGACCATGCGACAGTTGCTAGTCGAGGAGAACATCACCGTACTCGTAAAACTACTTGATTAATCTTATCTTGCTTTGTGTGGCCTTTTTCTTTACCCAAGGTCAAGGGAATCATCAAGGAAACCAGTTTTTGAATGCGTGGAGGCCATATAGAGAGCCTTAACTACGGAGCTCAGGAGTATCCAAAAAGAATCTTACTACCAGTGTATAGAAACGGACAGAGAAGGATGGAAAAGTGCATTAAACTTGAAAGGGTTATTATGAAGGGGAAATCATGTAGTTATTTATTTGGAATTGAAATAAATTGTTTGTGACACTAGTCCCATTACATTTCATTTAGATATCGTTTACAAAAGCAAAAGCCAAAAAGCACTCAGAGATTCACATTTGAAATCTTAACTCTGATTTTCACGCTCAGTTGACCTTCAGATGATAAATCGTTCATCGTCTTATCGTCTAAAGATGGCCTTAGACTGAAAATCGTGTTTTCTTATCGAAGTCCCTAAGCGCTTTTTGTTTTTGCTATTGTTGCAGCTTAGTTTGATTTCCAGATACAGTGATTTTTTGTTCAGGAAGTTGTTGTGTCATTTCTTTCCAGTTTTATATATTCATGATTTCTTCTCATAGATTAGTTTTAAACAAGGACTGCAGAGCCTATTTTACCTTACTATTCACCTCATAGCCTGGAATGGGGGAAAAGAAATATATTCAAACCTTTCCCAAGATTGTTTGTACGAATTTAAACCCAATGACCTCTGTTGGAATTTGAACTCAACATATCTATCCCACTTTCCAAGCCACACACATACTAATAGATATTACTAGTAGATAATCCTATTAATATTATACTAGGCCTACTTATTTTAACGAAAGTTTAAAAGAATGTTTGATTCTATTATAAAACAAGAATGGGTTAAATAAAAGAGCATTTGACATGGAAGACAGCATTTTTAAAATTTTTATGAAATATTTAAAAAACAGTATAAAATGAATAATAAAAAATGAATAAATTCATTTTTTGCCAAGTTCTGTGAAATCGATCTACACATGACATTACCTATATTGGATGCTATTACCTGTATAATATGCCATAACCTATATATGTCATTACCTATATAATAAGCCATCACCTATATATGTCATTATCTGTATGATATGTCATTACCTATATAATATGCCATCACCTATATATGTCATTATCTGTATGATATGTCATTACCTATATAATATGCCATCACCTATATATGTCATTACCTATATAATATGCCATTACATATATATGTCATTACCTATATGATATGTCATGATATGTCATTACCTATATAATATACCATCACCTATATATGTTATTACATATATGATATGTCATTACCTATATAATATGTCATTACCTATATAATAGGCCATCTCTTATATGCTATGCTATCATGTATATGATACTTATATATTTAAATTTGAAATGTGACGTCTCCTTTAAAAAAAACAAAAAAACAAAAAAGAAAGATCCCGCGTTTTATGTAATAAAACTTTTTTCTACAATACTGACATCATTTAGTTCTTCATAATGACCGAAGCGGCCAAAATATGTACTTTGTAAGATTTAAACAAAAATTTGATCCTGATGTAGAACAACAAAGTGGAAAACTGAAAAACATCCCTCAGCTTCTTTTCTCGCACTTCCCGCCTGTGGAATTCTCTTCCATTTACTTGCTTCCCCGACAGCTACAATCACCAAGAATTTAAATGTAAATTCAATAATTATCTCCTATCTCCCTAACCGGCATCCTCTCTTTCATGCTCCTTTCTCCGTTCACTTCACTCTCATCAGTATTCTCATCCTTCTTTTACCACTTCCTGACACCCCCTATAACCTGTCATTCTTTCTCACAACTTTCCTCCTATGTAAACTCCTGTCAAATAATGGCAGTAAAATGCCTTGCTTGGGGTGATATGATTATAAAAAATAAAATAAAATAAACCTAACGATCTTATTGGTTGAATAAAATTGATTGATACATTCATTTTCTACGGACTATCAAGTCTTTGTAGGTTATATAAAAGCCAAGAAATATTTTTAGTTGTAAGAAATGTTTTTGCGATCATTAGTGTCTAGTGATGCAAGTCTTACCAATTAATCTATTGACGGAGAAGAAGGGGTGGATTTATATTTTTCTCAAATGTATTTGCGCAGAAGGGTAGCCAACGCGAATTGGAACTCTGCTCTCCCATTAAAAATTCCGAAACATTATCCATTAAACCAACAGCACATAGAAGTTACAGAACCTGGTATTCCTAAGCGGTCACCCACCTAAGTACTGAAGATGCTCAACGCTGCTTAACTTCTGTGATCGTACGGGGAGCTGGTGTTTCTAGGAAATAGGGCGGGTTAAATTTAATAAAACGCGGTTCTCTCACTCTCTCTCTCTCTCTCTTTCTCTTTCTGTGTGTGTGTGTGTGTGTGTGTGTGTGTGTGTTTGTGTGTGTGTGCGTCATATGTTTTATTTGCTTATTAACAATGGTTTTACGTTTAGCGATTTCTAAAATGGGTAGGCATTTATTATTAATTTTTTTAACTATTCTTCTCTTGAAATCATTTGTTCTTTTCATGTTTTTAAAAGTAAGGCATCAGCAACCTGATAGTTCAAAATAATTTAATTCTTTATATTTATTAAATTATTCGTTCTTAAATTATATGATTGATAATTTCAACTTCAAGAACGGATTGTAAGTTTTCTCTCTTTTTATCTTTACTTTCATTACGTATCATTTTATAAACATATTGATGAGATTCGTCTTTTAAGACTTCATCGGATTAAGGTTTACTTGCATTGATGCGACTACACATGCGCACGAATACGAGACGCTGGAAAATTTAAATTTAGAAAAAAAAATTGATGTGTTTTAGGTATACAATCTATTCAGTCACATTTGCCTCGAGGTTCTTCCAACGTTTCACTATTCTTGACAGTTCTTTTTAACGGCAGTGTGGGGTATTTAATAGCAAAAATGATAGAAACAAAAAGTAAATGAAAAATAATCTAGGAAAAATTTCTTGATTATACACATAAAACAAATTATGTTTTTTAATTTAAAATTCCCAGCGTCTCCCGTTCGTTCTACTATGGTGAGATTCGAACCCAGGTCTTATCGTCTGAAATCGAACGTTTTAACCATTCGACCATTCGTTCATTTTTTTTTTTTTGCGCGTGTGCATGTGTGTGTGCGTGTATTTCTAGAAGAACATTATGTAATTTTATGTCTAATAAGGATGCTTCATACTGGTTGTTATTACTTTTTTTCAGGTCTAAGTTGTTCATTTCATAAGAGCGAAGATGAATGCAAATCTCACTGCGGCCTCGGCTCTCCTACAGGTCAGTGCCAGGTTAGAAAAGGAGGAATCAACACGCCATCCCCACTGTATTCCACATGCACCCCAAACCTTCAGCAATGCCCGGATGGAACTTGCGATGACGTGGAAAAGCAACACCCAATGTTATGCCCACAGGACTGTACAAGTAAGACTATTCATTTGAATACAATAAAGAACATTTTTTCTGACATTTCCACGCAATCTTCGAAGTGTTTTGTGCCTTTGAACAAATAGAAGGTTTATGTGCATCTGTGACGTTATCATTGTAAGAACAGATACAAACAAACATAAGATTTAATCTCGCATGCGTAAAATTATTGCTTATTCATTATTTTACAGAAATTTACTTCTTCCAGAAATATACATTTTTGTTGATTGTTATTTGGTATTTCAATTGAACAAGGACTAAACATTGTCTAAATTTATTTATAAATGGAACTTTGTCTGTGTGTGTGTGTGTCTGTGTGTGTGTGTCTGTGTGCGTGTGTGTGTCCGTTACCTATAGACTCCCAAACGGCTGAACCGATTTTCTTGAAACTTTACACAGTTGTACTATAAACATCTGCAAGTGTTTTTAGCTAGGTTTTGTGTCGAGGTAGCCCCGATAAATATCGAAAATCGATAATCGAAAAAAACCGGGTTATAGAAGAAGTGGTCCGATTTTAATCAAATTTGATACACTAATAGACAAAGACATAAGAAACGATATTCAGAAGTTTCAAGGTTGCAGTTTTTACAATAGTGCAGAAAATCGATAATATATATATATATATATATATATATATATATATATATATATAAGGCAATATGTTTGTTTGTGTCTGTTAATCTGTCTGTATGTCTTTTATACAAATCCACAATTTTTATCCGATTCTCACCAATCTTCACACAAATATTCTTTAGCCTGAGTCTGAGGTCCAGGACCATGGATTAGCGTTAAGGCTTTCATTACACCCAAGCAACGCCGGGCTATACCGCTAGTGAATAAAAAAAGAATAGTTCGCTAAAATTTAAGAAAAGGATTCAATTTTCTATATTAATATACCGCACTCAATAAGCCAAAAAAAAAATAAATCATACAACATGATAAAACATTACAGAAAGCCTAGATGTACACTGGTCAGAATTTTAACGAAGCAAATTTTGTGGGGTGATTGGAAACTTGTGTGCGTTGAATTTTGACAGTGATTGATTGCTTAAGTTCTAACGTAAGACCAAAAAAATGTGCAAAGACAGTCGGTCTGGTGGCAGTAATAAAAGGGTGTAGACGCTCCTCAGCTTCCAGATTCCTCGGCGTGTTTGGCTTCAGCAGATTATGACAAGCGACTACGTAGTAATGGTAAATCGTTGGCTGACCTGCTGATGTCCGTCACTTCTATCTCTCACTTCCCCCAAGAACTAATGTACCCCCTGCCTCTGAAATAAAACGAGGAAACAAATCTAAGAAAATTACGTCATTCATTCTGTAATGCAGTGCTGGGACCTGAAAAATTGCTGTTAGAATATGATTTCAATACAACTATAAAATATACATTTAAATAATATTTTACTTACTTTTTCTTATTATTATTATTATTATTATTATTATTATTATTATTTCCTGGAGTTTCTTTTATATACACATTTCTTTCCGGGTCCCAACAAGAAACTTAAGGTCAGGAATAGCTTCATGACATTTTCCACTGACCAGTTTTTGTAAAAGACAACCTAAGATCACACATTTTACAGAGATAAAACTCTTTGTAATACGCGAGCTGTACTAGTGAATAAAATCTTTTAAATTTTTCGAAAGTGATGGGCTATCAGGAATCCCTTCAATGAATCTATCGGTAAATTTTTCAATCAATTCGAGGACTCCAACTATAGTTGGAATTATTGTTGTCCTCATGTGCCACACTTTTGAGATTTTCCTTTCAAGATTTTTGTATTTTGAAAGGTTTATTATTATTATTATTTTTATTATTATGTCATTTTTCATCATATTTAGATTTCTGCATTGGTCTCACTACCAACCAAGTCTGCGGGGAGACCTAAGGCAGGTAGTGGCGTGTTGTTATGACTCCATTTCATGTTTTTCTATCCTCCCTATCATCCCCAGCATTACATAGATAACGTTTTCCTTAGTGTGTGGGCTGTACTTAATAATACAATTTTTTGTATATCTCTTAAGCTGGGGTTTCCAGGGATTCTTTCAATGTGTTGTTTTGTTCCATTTTTTATCATTCCAAGTGCACCTACTATCACTGGCACAACTCTTGTTTTCAATTTCCACATTTTTTCTATTTCAATTTCCAGGTCTTTATATTTTGACAGTTTTTCAAATTTATTATTATTATTATTATTATTATTATTATTATTATTATTATTATTATTATTATTATTAATAATAATAATAATAATAATAATAATGTTTCCGTTACTTAAATTTAATTGTTTTGCCTTTCATCGAGGAATCAATTTATAATGAATTTACATAGCAAACTGAACCCTCTCCCTAAATTTTAGAAAAATAAAAATAAATGATATCTCCTTGATCTAGAGAGCTTAATCTATAGAAATATGAAAAAGAAATTTGAAAAAATGTGATTAGCTTTTGGACAGGTGCGTTATTGTAGAAAGCTCGTTTATTCAACTCTGTATTTTGTCAATTAATATCGGCATAAGGGTGTGAGGTTTTGAGGGCTTAACTTAGAACGCGGATCTTCATGCCAGTATATGAAAGTCTCTCCGACTTTTCTTTCTCGCTTGTGTCACTTTTTTTACCTCCCATCATTCGGTTGTCCTACATATGCCCATCCTATACGCATCTAGGTCGAACACCTATTTACATGTCATGGGCGATCAATGAAATACTGTAAGGAGCGCATCTGTACTGGATGGCTATAAAGCTACCTCTCAGGTCAACTTTCTCATACTGTCATTCAGTTGTTTTGGTGTGACACCGAGTGCAAAATCTGCTTTTGTATCTCTTAGAATGAACTTAATATTTGTTTATACTTCTGAGATGAGGTAGTATTAACATTATTTATAGTTTTCGGAATGTTGTCTTTATCTTTATTGCCATATTTACGACGTTTCGGTCATTGTACGCTCCGGCTTTCTTCTTTAGAATTTCGACTTGAGGACACATGGCCAGTTGGATAAAAGTCTCGGTTATTTCCCGTCACTTGACCCAAAGAGTTTGCAAGTTCAATACTTGGCTACAGCAGAGGTGAAACATTAACTCATGTTAAAGGGAAATAACTACAGGACATATGGAAGTTGCATAGCACATGAAACCAGAATGATATACTCCCATGATCGAAATAAAGGGTTCAGTTCGAAATTCCAAGCACCTGAAGAAGGCCGGGGCATACGACGGCCGAAACGTCGTGAATATGGCAGTAAGATAAAAACAACAGAGCAAATAATGTAAATAATGTAGGATGAGTTCAGGACATGCTGCAGCCAGTACGTAGGGTTTGCGAGACTGAAGTCAACGGTCATGTCAGAGGGTCAAAGGCCACGTAATTTTTTATCAAAGCGGAGTTACAAGTTGCAGGATATAGCATGGTCTTTGACATAAAGAGGAATAGGCTCTGTCAGGTCCACTTACTCAAGATACGCTACGCACGCATGCATATACTATGGTTAATAAAAAACGAACAAAATACATTACAGAATCAAAATAAAACATAATATCCCATATCAGACAAAATAGTGGACATCTGGAGATGACCGAAGTGTTCTTAGCTGAAACATGAATAATAAAATTTATAATAATCAAAATAAGAGTAGCATTTTCAATAAAACGAATAAGGGAAAATATATTGACGGCTCCTCATTTCACAAAAACTAAATCAGAATGAATGTGTGCAAGTATATTATATAACCATATGGTCGAGTGGTTAAAACAGGCATGCATCTCAAAATAGGTTCGAATCTCAAAGAAAGTACCTGAAAGCCGCAACAAGGGTTGGGTAAGCCATGTCAGGGAAATTGGGCAGACGCTTGTATAGCGATCACGGATATTGTTGGTGTCAGCCGTTCAAGTATCAGTCATATCATCAAGGCAAATATACAAACTAAATCCATCAGTCCAAAACGTAAAGGAAATGCAGTCGGAAGATAAAAACAACGACAAGAGCCGACGTATACGTGATCAGGGAATGTGTGAAAGATCCTAAGGGAACATTATTCGTTTTGTTTCAATAAATTTGCACAAGGGTGTGTATATATAAACATTTCTCAGCGGCAGCTAAAAGTTAGAATCGCTAAACGCTGGACTTCAGAACAAGAAAACTAGTCCTCTTTTGAAGAAGCGTTGGAAATTTAAGTATACTCATTTTTACTCCAATATTATTAAATTTTTTTATTTCACTGCCCTCTTTCGCACGTCTTGGGTTCTTTTTAAATCAAATATATTTTTAAAATAATCTTTGTTCGTTTTTTCCAAGTCCCTGAATATATCGAATACTTTAATTATTACTGTGTCAAGTAATTTTATTTATCTTCTTTCTTTGTAAGACTTTGCATAATCTTCATCGCTTTGCCTTTTTTTTTTTCCTTCTATCTTTCAGGAAAGAAAGTCATTGGCGGCTTCTTAAACGACAAACACAAACCAGCAATGGGAATTAAGCTTGGTGAAGGATGGTGCTCCTGTGACACATCCGGGTCCTGCGCGTGTAAATCGTTACCGCGAGCTAAACCAATCGCTAGTGAACGTAAGGCTACATTTCATATTATTATTATGTCATTTTTCATCATATTTCGATTTCTGCTTTGGTCTCACTACCAACCAAGTCTGCGGGGAGACCTAAGGCAGGTAGTTGCATGTTGTTATGGCTCCATTTCATGTTTTTCTATCTTCCCTATCATCTCCAGCATTACATAGATAAAGTTTTCCTCAGCGTGTGGGCTGTACTTAATAAGACAATTTTTTGTATATCTCTTAAGCTGGGGTTTCCAGGGATTCTTTCAATGTGTTGTTTTGTTCCATTTTTTATCATTCCAAGTGCACCTACTATCACTGGCACAACTCTTGTTTTCAATTTCCACATTTTTCCTATTTCAATTTCCAGGTCTTTATATTTTGACAGTTTTTCAAATTCCTTGATTGCTATGTTACAATCCGCTGGACAAGCCATATCGATTAATAGACAAGTTTTCTCCTTCTGGTTTTTAACAATAATGTCTGGCCTGTTTGCTTCAATTTTTCTGTCTGTGTAGATGGTGTAATCCCATAGAATGGTTACATCTTCTATTTCTGTAACCGGTGCTGGGTGATGTTCATACCATTGTTTGTTTACAGCTTTTCCATAATGTTTGCACATTGCCCAATGTAAATATTGCCCAACTCTATCGTGGTGATTTTTATATTCATTTGGGGCAAGCACAGAACAGCCTGAGATTAGGTGGTCTATTGTTTCTTGGTGTTTATCACAAAACCTGCATTTTGGATCCATATTATTATGCATAATGTTTGCCTGAAAGTTTCTAGTGAAAAGACTTTGGTCTTGTGCTGCAAGTATAAATCCTTCAGTTTATTATTATTATTATTATTATTATTGTTGTTGTTACTGTTATTATTAAATATGCACGCAAATACATATACACTGGAAAAATCGTGTATGTACACAATATTTATATTTAAATAAGCCTTTTCAAGCAACACTTTTTAATTTTAACAATTTGGTTCAGCAGCAACAAAAGTTCTTTATTAGTATTGATATTACTACCGATCCCACCTCTCTAGTACAATGATGGAGGTACTACCGCGGGCAGCTGTTCCCCGGGACCAGACACCTCTCAATATTTTTCGTTGTTTTTTGCACAAGACAAAGTCCCAGATGGGTTGCGCTCTGTCCGAAGACAAGGACACAACTGAGAAAAGATAAACAATATACGACAAACCGAATTTAGAAATTCTGACTCACAAGACTTGCATATCGTATTCTACTACTCCCCTTACTGTTTGAGCACTTATGTAATCTCTATACTTTCAGTCAGTTAAGTGGCATACATGTAACACACTTGGGCGATCATGTCTTGAAAGAGACATGACTGACTGGGCAGAAGATTTTCCTGTAGTAGGTTGCCATTACTTTCTGCGGAGACTGGTTGCCAGCCAAGGCTATAGAACCTAATCTATCTTGATATTTAACCCAAAACTGGAAGGAAGAGACGGATTAATACCTTTCTCAAGAGTAAGTGAATGCAATGAATTCAACTGGAATTCGAACTCGGCTTCCCAATTTCTCGTTTCGGGCCGATATCCACTGCACAACAACGGACATCCGGCACAACAACGCAGATCCTTAGCTGTGATATTTTTATATCACAGATAACACAACAGCGATGAAATAAGCGAAGATTAAACTTAACTGAAACAGACTGCAAGTTTAACTATTTAAATATCATATTATGGCAGATACATTTCCCAATTATATCTGCTTTCGGTGTTTAGAAATATAACGTAACGAGAGAAAAGATAACGTCAACCTTCATTTTTTTTAATTTTCGTTTCTTTTTTGTTCGGTCGTTGTGGAAAGGGAAGTGACGCAAAACTACTGTGGTTCTTCTTTTAATATCCGGTTGACATTTTCAAATGTCCATATTCAGATAAGTAGCCGTAAAGCAAATTGTTTGCTTCACTGTCTTTTTTTAATATGTCGATTCTCATTTGTATTGAAATTAAAATATTATAAATAATGGATAAGTTCTGAAAAATGATTCAAATAAACATCGAAATATATATAAATGAAACAGCAATTTCAACTGAGTAAAACGCAGACAATTTGAAAGGTTGGCTTTAGAGAAACATTTTCTAGTTTTTGAATTGCGCACTAGCTAATCACAAATATTCGTACGTGATATTACGTATGAATAAGAAAAATTATGTCGTAAAACACCTTTTATACAACTACAAGCAGTATAGCCCGGCGTTGCTCGAGTGTAATGAAAGCTTTAAAACTAATCCATGGACCTGGAGCACAGACTCTTTCGACGTTGGCACGAAACACTACAAAGCAATAGTTGTTTCCAGTTAAAGCGAAACCGTAGACTGAAAGAAAAATGAATGGATGTAAGTCAAATTTTGATTTCCTGGTATCGATATCAAACAAATTTTTTTCGTCGTAAACTGAATTTTGAAGGCTAAATAAGTCCTCTGAGTAAATGGTATCGTGGCTGAGACTAAGAACTGCAATTATACCTACTTAGAGCCAAACCCGAAGCAAAACCTAAAATAAAAGGGCTGACAAAAATACAGACATACAGGCAGATAAACTGACACACACACAAACATCTTGCCTTTTATATATATATATTATCGATTTTCTGCACTATTGTAAGAACTGCAACCTTGAAACTTCTGAATATCGTTTCTTATGTCTTTGTCTATGAGCGTAACAAATTTGATTAAAATCGGACCCCTCCTTCTATAACTCGATTTTTTCGATTATCGATTTTCGATATTTATCGGGGTTACCTCGACAAAACCTAACTAAGAACACTCGCAGATGCTTATAGTACAACAATGTAAATTTTCAAGAAAATCGGTTCAGCCGTCTCGGAGTCTATAGGTAACGGACACACACACACACATACAAAGTTCCATTTATAAATAAGTTTAGATATTAAACCATGTATTTACCTTCTGATGCACCCGTCCTGCGCGCGTGAGTAATTCCGACAGTCATATCAATGCCTTACGGTAATAAAAAATCTGAAGACAATGTTCTGATCTTCTACAAGCTTAATGAAAGCCCAAACATCGGAAGCTAGAAAAAACTTCTTTTTCTGAGCACGATTGTTCACACAATACAAGCACAAGAGCCACTTAATTAGAAGGTTAGTATATGAGGCGGCTTTATGGATGTAAGAATTGTACATTATGAAGATATATAGAAAAGATAATAGTTGGCACTAGATTTGTAGTGTTCAATTCCGTATCCAAAGACAGTACTCGTGGGAGTGTTCCATAAAGCAGCAGCTCTAGGAAAGAAGTAGTTCGAAAGGAACTTCCTTTTTCCCATTGGAATGAGGATGGTTCGCCACTGTGTATATTGCATTACGGATCTTAGCTAAAAATAAAGTAATTTCGCTCGTCAGAATCATTTTCCGTGGAAATAGCGTTAGAATAGCGATAGGCTTGTGACGTTGCGTCTATGAAGAAAGGGCTTGTAATGCGGGGAATAATTCATCGCATACAAGGCCATGTAACGCATTTGACTGTGTCAAGGTTGGAAAGTTGGAAAGCACCAACTGATAAAGGTAGTACAAGACTGGTAGCGTTAGACACGGTTTGAAGCGATATGAAAAGGTGAATATTTTCCGGCATATTTAGCAATGGGTCATAATCTATCAGTCAGTTAAGTGCCACACTTGGGTGATCATGTCTCGAAAGAGACATGTCTGACTGGGCAGAAGATTATCCCGCAGTAGGTTGCCATTACTTTCTGCGGTAGACTGGTTGTCAGCTAAGGCTATAGAACCCAATCTGTCCTGTTATTTAACACATAAGTGGAGGGAAGAGACTGATTAATACCTTTCTCCAGAGTATTTGTGCGTAAGTAAATGCAATGAACTTTCTGGTACAGGCCCTATTAATTAACACATCGCTGGCGGAAGATGTAGACCCTTACCTTTAATAAGGGTATTTGCGCACAAGTAAATATAACAAAGCCCAACTGGAATTGGAGCTCGGCTCTCCGATTCTCCATTATACTAGTGTATATCCAAGGTTAAAGCGCTGGATATTCCTAAACAGCCACCAATCGAGGTACTGACTAGGCACGACGATTCTTCAACTACATTTTTTTTATAATTGTTTCTTTTTACAATCAGACGAGTTAATTTACGATATAACTTAAAGTTTATTAGTAATGTCAATACTTTTCTGTGTTTTTCAAAATGGCATTATTCAAAATAAATAGTTCCTAGATGTATTAAAAATGACCTTTGAAAATACTACTGTTACATGCATCAATAACATAAATTAAGGTGAAAGTCAAATAATTAAGGAGAACTTTCAACAGTTTTACATTAAATTTACAATTTATTAATAGTTTTTGTTTTTCAATAATTCGAGGAAAGATTCCCAGAGCTTAAGGTTTTTGTTATCCATATTCTGTTGTTATCCATATTCTATTGCAAGCTATATTCTGTTGTTATCCATATTCTATTGCAATCCATATTCTGTTGTTATCCATATTCTGTTGTTATCCATATTCTGTTGCAATCCATATCTGTTGTTAACCATATTCTGTTGCAATCCATATTCTGTTGTTATCCTTATTCTATTGCAATCCATATTCTGTTGTTATCCATATTCTATCGCAATCCATATTCTGTTGTTATCCATATTCTATTGCAATCCATATTCTGTTGTTATCCATATTCTGTTGTTATCCATATTCTGTTGCAATCCATATTCTGTTGTTATCCATATTCTGTTGCAATCCATATTCTGTTGTTATCCATATTCTGTTGCAATCCATATTCTGTTGCAATCCATATTCTATTGCAATCCATATTCTGTTGTTATCCATATTCTGTTGCAATCCATATTCTGTTGTTATCCATATTCTGTTGCAATCCATATTCTGTTGTTATCCATATTCTATTGCAATCCATATTCTGTTGTTATCCATATTCTATTGCAATCCATATACTCTTAGTAACAGTTTAAGCTGATGGCCTTTTCCATATATTAGATTTTGAAATTTTTTATTTTCTTAATTTCTGACGAAAACTTGGAAGTTTTCCAACATACTTCACTGACATTTTAACTTTCCAAAATTATAGTTTATAATTATAGTTTAGATATATGGAGAAAAAAAATTTAAATGGCACCAGGTGTATATGAAATAAACTATAAGGTTAACTCATATCATATTATTTTTGTTTCGTATATTTTCCTTTATCAACGTTTTTGCTCCATAGGCGCTTCGACTTTTAAAATATATTACGGAAATTCTACAGAAATTCTAACGCGCAACACAAGATCTTTGTTGTTCTGTAGGAATGGCACATTTCTACAGTAGTAGGTAACATCCAAACCAAAGTTATCTTTCTAAATCTACTGCTGTTGATAAGCTCGTTTCTCATAAGTAATACTAAATTATCTAGTATCAATAGTCAGAATAATCCTGTAAGTTGTCTCTGGTTTAAATCTGCAGCTGTAAAAGTTGGTTCATATTGGGCAATATTTCTCGCCAAAATCTAGCACATTCATAAGTCTACAATCTTGTCCATGTATCGAATATTGCTTCCACATCTGCTCTTATGTTTCTGCTAGGTGACTAAAAATTCTTAATGAAATCCAAAGAAAAATTGGTAACGATAGGTTCTGACCGGGTATCTCGACGTCATTCATTTCTAACTACAGTAACATGACTCCCCTTTGCCTATTCTATAAATATTTTCACGATAATTTTTCTGATGAGCTTTCCTCATTGATATCTCGGCATCACGAATTTAGATTTGCAACCAGGTTTAATAATTTCACTGTTGAATTTCTTAAGGTTAACCGTGCATTCCATACTAAAAGTTACCATGATAATTTGACGGTTTTCCTATTTTAAATTATGACGAATCTTTTAAAATTCGTCAGTTAAGGAATGAAGAAGAAACTCATCTATAGTTTCCCGTTTCTAATCTATCCGTAGACATTTTGCAACAGCATCGTTAAACCTTTTAACTTAACAACCGTGACAACGTATTGCAATAACAACCATAAATACGAAATGAGATCATTATATAAGCAAGATGTGCGTTGTGGTGCAGTGGATATTGGTTCGAAACGCGAAATCGGAGAGCCGAGTTCAAATCCTAGCTGAATAAATACCTTTGGGAAAAGTATCAATCTGTGTCTTTCCTCGAGCTGTGGTATAAATAACAGGACTGACTGGGTTCTATAGCCTTTGCTGGCAACCAGTCTACCGTAAATAGTAATGCTAATCTACTTGCGGGAAAGTTTTTAACAAGTCACTTATGTCTCTTTCGAGACATGATCGCCCAAGCGGGTATCAGGTATGGCACTGGAATGATATCAGTAAGAAGGTATGAATAAGAAGATATAAACAATTGTCATGGTTTTCCATTTCACTGAAACAGACGTTAAACACATAATAATGTTATCACCAACTTTAGCTTTGCTCGCACTTTTTGCTTGTGGAAATAATTTCAAGATTGATGCTTTTCTGTCAGGCACGAACTTCAAAAATTTAAATGCAATTTCAATTGTCATAAGTCTCCTAGAATCAAGTTTTTTACTGTCCTCTCCTTGAATGCTGTTCTTTTATTGTCCTCTCGTTGGATCCTAGTCTTTTAAGGGCCTCTCCTTGGATACTGATCTTTTAATGTCATCTCAGTGATCGCTGTTCATTTTTTGTCCTTTCCTTGGATCCTGGTATTATAATGTCCTCTCTTTGAATGCTGTTTTTTAATTGTCCTCTCCTTGGATTCTGGTCTGTTAATGTCTTCTTGATTGCTGTTCCTTTTTTTGTCCTCTCCTTGGATCCTAGGCTTTTACTGTCATCTCATTGATGCTGTTCTTTTATTTTCCTTTCCTTGGATCCTGGTCTTTTAACGTCATTTCCTTGAATGCTGTCCTCTCCTTGGATCCTGATCTTTTGATGTCCTGCCCTTGAATGTTGTTCTTTTATTGTCCTCTCTTTGGATCCTGGTCTTTTCATGTCATCTCCTTGAATACTGTTCTTTAATTGTTCTTTCGTCGAACCTGGTTTTTCATGTAATTTCCCTTAATGCTATTTTATTTTTCTCTCCTTGAAATCTATGTTTCACTGTACTTTTTTGAATGCTGCTATTTGATTGTCCTCTCTTTGAACCTCTTTTTATTTTCCAATTTTCGAATCTTGTTCTTTTATTGTCCTCTTCTTGCAACCTGTTCATTTAGTGCTCTCTATTCTCAAAACCTGTTCTTTTCCTATTTTTTCCTAGAATCCTTTAACCACTTGTATTGTTCAATCTTCTAAACTTGTTTATTCATTGTCCTCTCATTGAAACATGTCCTTTCAATGCTCTCTCCTCAAACACGCTCTTTTATTCTCTTTTGCTTGAATCATGTTCTTTTATTATAATCTCCCTCAACATCTGATTATTGTCCAATCTTCAAATCTTGTTCTGTTAATGTCCTCTTCTTGCAAACTCTTCTTTTATTGCTCCTTCCTCAAAATCCGTTTTTATTGTCCTTTCCTTGAATCCTGTTATTTTATTATTCTCTCCTTGAACCTCTTCTTGTCCATTCTTTGAATCTTGTACTTTAATGTCCTATTCTTGCAACCTGTTCTTTTATTGCTCTCTCTCCTCGAAACCAGTTTTTTATTGTCCTTTCCTTGAATCCTGTTCTTTTATTATCTTCTCTTTGAAACTTTTCTTTTTGTACATTTTTTAATCTTATTCTTTTAGTGTTCTCTCCTTGCAACCTGTTCTTTTATTGCTCTCTCCTTGAGTCCTGGTCCTTTATCGTCTTTTTCTTAAATCCTGTTCTTTTATTATTCTCTCTTTCAACTTCTTCCTTTTGTCCATTCTTAGAATATTGTTTTTTTAGTGTCCTTTCTTTGCAACCTGTTTTTATTTGTCTCTTCTCAAAACCTGTTTTTTATCGACTTTTCCTTTAATTCTAATTTTTATTGTTCTTTCCTTCATAATCCTATTCTTTTATTATAACTTCTATTTTTTGCACTCCGTAACACCTTTTATTTGTATGTCAATAGAATTGTTACACTTTTCTGTCTAGTATTGGGATATAGTATAGACCCGACCATCAACACTTCTCATCCGAAATAAAGAAAGATTTTTGACAAAACACATCATTAAGTGAAAAGAAAAAGTACTGCCAAAGTAGGAGAAAATTATAGTTATATATAGCGGAAAGTGAAATCAGCGAATCGAGTTCAAGTTCTGATATAGTTTGTTGTGTTTAATTTTAACTGAAATTATTGTAAAAATCATGAATATATTTCTTAACCTGCATCTATGAATTAAATAGTGGAACAGAAAGGGTTCTTTATGAGAATGAAAATGAATTCGAGAGAAAATGACGAGAAACCACTACAATGTATTTTCATACATCTAAAAATGTGCAGATATAGACGAAAGTGTACAAGGCGAACCGAGTTCAAATTCAGTTCAAGTATGTTACGGTCACTATCGTACTAATGTTCTTGCAAAAGTCATGAATCCTTCTCTTTTCTTCCCATTCATGGGGTAAATATTAAAGTAGTTTAGGCTCTTTAGTTTTAGTTAGCAACCAATCTAAGAGAAGAAAAACTCCGAATTCTAAACCGTGACGAAAGGAACGGGAAATAACTCGATTATCTTTTCCAAGGAATGGTATGTATTTACAGATAATAAGGAAAGATAATCTGTGGAGAGCCATGAATATTTTGGCACTGAAGAGACATGACATTAAAAAGAGTGATGCGCTATACAAACAATTTAATCTCAAAGGGAATCAAATTTAACATAATATGACATTCATTTTTTCCGGTATAATTACCTCACATAAATAGATGATGGATGCAGTCAAAGATTTCAGTTGACAATAACGAAATGGAGATTGATGCTGTCGATTTATAGTCTTAAAGTTCAGATGTATTCTTAATTTGTTGCTCGTTATTCAGAGCAGTTTATCTAATAAGATTTTTATTCGTAAAGATTTGATTGGTTGAATGCGTCTATCGTTATATCAACCGTTTTGGGTCATTTACTTTCGAAACCTAAATATTTTGAAAGCAGCTGTATGATTTTAGCTACAAATAAAATGTATTTTTGGTCATCCTCGCTATTAAAATACATATCTTTTTTGTATATATATATATATATATATATATATATATAGAGAGAGAGAGAGAGAGAGAGAGAGAGAGAGACGAGTTCATCTTTGCCCCCTTGCCTTGTAAAATTTTGCAAATAATAATAACAAAATAGCCATTCTATTTTCATTTAGAATTATCCCCTTAAAATAGTATGATATGCATAATTTCTTTTAAAAGTTTTGGGTGGCCTAATAATTTGGCCCGGTAGTGTATACATATCATAGCATCATCCAAATGCAAATAAATAAAAAATAATAGAGGCATTATTGATAAAGAAGAAAAGCCCAACACTCAATAATATGAATTATAAACATGTTAACAACATGTTTACTGTGTTCGGTATATAACATATGCACACTACTTTTTAAAGATACATAAAACTACATGCATTTTGTTACACGTAAAATAATATTCATCCTCAAAAATGACTAAAAGTATAGCTAAAGCGCTTATATAAACAAAAACTTTGGACAATTTTTATGTAATTTATGCTCTCAAAAGAAAAAAAATCATGAAGAATTACATGAAATAAATTGACCATATTACCTTGTTAGTCATTTTAATGAAATCTGCATATATATATATTTTTATTATATATATATATATAAGAGAGTTTTGTAATTTGCTTGAAGCATTGTGTATATTAGGTATATGGATAGGTTTTGAAGGCTATCACAATGCGTTTAGTAAAATAAAGGAACGTAAAGAAACTGTAGGGTATTACTTATTTATTATTCATTAATGTTTCGAGATCAAAATTTCATCTTCAGAATGGTAGGAGAGCTTGTTTTTAAGTCTGTCCTCTCGTGAACAGTGCCTTTCAACGAATGGTCATTTACTGACATCTATCTATCTATCTATATATATATATATATATATATATATATAGTTATCTGCAGACAGATCTGTTTCGCTGTATCACAGTTCATCAGTACGGTTAGACTCCGATTGCTTTTAAACCAGGATTGAAACCCGACCACATTGGTATCAGTCGGTGATTCTACCTCTGAGCTATGGGCGCTCCGTAGAAGGAAGCAGACTTTTTAGCGTGTATATTATCATTATACACACCCAATAGCTGAGAGTGTTCTAATTCATTGCTGAATGAACGATGCGTAGATGCTAGAGTAGCTACTGTTTTTCAAAGTCTACCATTCTTCCGGAGTGCGCTCTCTCTATATATATATGAATGAAAAAGTGTGAGAAGTTGCGAACGTTTTGTTTAATTTAATGCAAATATATTTTTATTATTTTTGTTAATATTATTTATCTTTGTATAATACATTAAGTATCCTTAGTTATATTTGTGTTACTACATGTGTTTCGAGACCCAAATTGACTCTCTTCAGGCGAATAAATTTCTTCAGGCGAATAAATTTACATATCGATATTTGTTTGGAACGACCCTTATTACTGTTTTTAATATATATATATATATATATATACACTACCGGCCATGTTTGTTAGGCAGACCCAGTGTTTTAAAATGATGTATTTTATACTATTTTTGGTATTTATTGCCAAGTGGGTAATTCTGAATGAAAATTGAATGGTTTATTATTTATAATTACTTTCCAAAATTTTACAAGGCAGCCAAAAAGATTTTGCTTCGGCCAGCCAATAATAAGAAGAGACTAGCATGGAGAAGAGAACACAAAAACTGGACACCAGAATAATTAATTTGATGCACATAGTCAGACTAAAAGCAAAATTTGAAAATGCAAATGACAGGTGTAAGGAAATGGGACACAATTATTACACGGCGATATTTTATATTTTTGTATACCATTCAGTCAATTACGTGGCATACATGATACACACTCCCGATTTATGACCGACTAGACAAAAGAATTTACCGCAATAGGTTACCATTTTTTCTGCATCAGACTGGTTACCTCCCCCAAAAGGCATTTGTGCGTAAGTTAATGCAACGAATTCAGGTGCAATTCGAACTCGGCTCTCAGAATTCTCATTCCGAACCGATATCCATTACATCACAACGCACGTTTTTATATGCAATTGAATAAAAGGAGAGAAAATACACGTGTATACATGCAAAATAAGTAGCAATAAATTTATCGATTGTATGTGTGAGACATGCGTATGTGTATAGATAAATAAGTGAATATATGCGCGATAAATGTGTATGTGTATGTA
The DNA here is from genome assembly GCA_037127315.1 of Ascarosepion bandense. Lineage (NCBI taxonomy): Eukaryota > Metazoa > Mollusca > Cephalopoda > Sepiida > Sepiidae > Ascarosepion > Ascarosepion bandense. The sequence continues at coordinate 16,970,281 of JBBBDQ010000191.1, forward strand.
TGTATATATATTTATATATTAATGAATGTTTTATTAAATAATATAGACAAGTTTTGTCTATTTAATTTATGTAATTTTTTTCATATTCTCTGATAAGCTTAATAGCACTATCATTAAATTAAGAAGAAAAATTACAATATTGATATATAATTTTTTAATCTAATCTAAACTTTCGGTTTACAAAAGCCATTTTCAAAAATGTCAAATTACATTATATATTATAAACACAGACAAACGATAATGAAACTGTTTTTGTTTACATGGGAGATTTCCAAGCAACAACAAATTCGTGCACTTAAGACGCTGGAAGCGAATGTCGCATCACAGCCCGTGACGTCACACATGACCATGCAAGAGTGAAAACAAGAAATATTAAGTATGGGAAGCCATTGGTATAAAACAATGGCTTCTGTTATTCATTATAGGAATTTAAGGATATTTGTGGAGATTTCATATATATATATATAATATATATATATATATCATTATTATATATATATATATATATATATATATATATATAATATTACTAATTACACTGAAACCTATACCAATTATAAGAAACTAAACCGCTAAAACTGGCGTTAACTTAACTGTAATTTAATTGTCCTGAACCCCCAGAAGAGCATCTTTTCTAGGGGCAAGGGGTGGGAGGAAGAAACCAACGGCGTACAAGCACAAAACGACGTGTACCCGTTAGAAAGAAAAAAAACCCACGAAACCTTAACAATAAAGTGCTTATAGTAGAGCTACAATGTAAAAAATCTGAACGTGAGCCAACACCTACCGCGGTTTCACACTACGGTTTTTCAGCCACATGCCCTGCAGAACCGTAGTGTGAAAGCGCGGTAGGTGTTGGCTCGCGTTTTGATTTTTTACATATATATATATATATATATATATATATATATATATATATGGTGGGGTTGAAAATGTCCGGTATCGTTCTTTTTAGTGTTGCATTTTCTATCGCGTGTTAGCAGGAAAAACGAGACAAGAGAACGGAGACAGCAAGTGTTCAGTCTTTATGTTCAGATAACTCTATCTAACGACATTTTGCTGAAACTGGTATCTGGTATATTTTGCTGAAAGTTATATCGGAATAAACCAGATTTTCCATAGATTGCTCTTGTATTATCTATGAATTGCATGCCTTATTTGTAAATAGAAAAGAATGGTTTCCTATAGCTTCCTCTACTGTTTTAATATCATGAGTGTAATACATATGACCGAATACAACCGTGTGATAATCATAGAACTTTCTTTTGTACTACTGTATATTTTAAACCCTCGTTATGTAGACTTTACCACTCTTCTTATTTTAAAGCTATACACGGTGTTCTGTTGTAATATTTACTTATGCTGATAAGCTATGTGCACAGAATAAAATGTTTATCGGCGCGGAATATAGGAGTTATGTAATAAGTTCAAACTCCGACTGAGGCTACTGTGTTCACTTTGGCACAAACATGACTGGAAAAGCATGGACCCATCTCTTCTCATCTCCCGTCAACTAGGAGTTAATAATAATAAAAAATAGCTATCAAATCTTGGATGGTAAATAGTTTATAAAAAGGAAATCTCTGAATTTTAAACCATCCTATATTTGTGGCTCATTCATGAAGAAGGAAAGATGAGCTTATCAGTGACATTCACTTGCGGATACCTAAATATGTGCAAATTAACACTGGTCACCCATTGAAAACGTGCATTTATACTTTAAGATACAGGAAGGCAATTGAAGATCTACCGGGTGCGATCGATAATCAAGAACACAGAAAAATAAAGAGTTGTTACGATCCGTGTAATCAGCACATTTTGATAATGACACAATTCATCTCAAAAGGAGGCATAGTTGTTATTGTTGATTTTACGATTCAGTAAAGGTTGTTTAAAGCTGATGTCTATTTTGGATTTGAAGAATAATTCTTTTTGTGAGTAAATATTGCATTAACAATCCTTTAAGAGTAGCAATTATTTTTTTAAAATACAAGCGTTACTATTTAACCTATATCTCTAGTAGAGATATATCTACGTCTTTCCCAGAAGTATTTGTACATAATTGAATGTAACGAACCCGACCTAAATTTGAACACAATTCTTCGATTTCTCATTCCTAATCGCTGTCAATTATTGAAAAAGAGGGGCGAATCTGAAGAAAGCCAACGTGTAACCAATATATCGACAGGAGTAGTAAAGAAATCAACATTACAAACTACTCTCGAGGAGTAGCAATTAAACTGAAGGCAGTAGCTAATAAACTGAAAGAAGTGGCAAATAAATTGAAGGGAGTAGCAAATAAATAAAAGGGAGTATCTAATGAATTGAAGGGAGTAGCAAATAAATAAAAGGGAGTATCTAATGAATTGAAGGGAGTGGCAAATAAATAAAAGGGAGTATCTAATGAATTGAAGGGAGTAGCAAATAAATAAAAGGGAGTATCTAATGAATTGAAGGGAGTAGCAAATAAATAAAAGGGAGTATCTAATGAATTGAAGGGAGTAGCAAATAAATAAAAGGGAGTATCTAATGAATTAAAGGGAGTAGCAAATAAATAAAAGGGAGTATCTAATGAATTGAAGGGAGTAGCAAATAAATAAAAGGGAGTATCTAATGAATTGAAGGGAGTAGCAAATAAATAAAAGGGAGTATCTAATGAATTGAAGGGAGTAGCAAATAAATAAAAGGGAGTATCTAATGAATTGAAGGGAGTAGCAAATAAATAAAAGGGAGTATCTAAATAATTGAAGGGAGTAGCAAATAAATAAAAAAATAATAAAATTTTCTTCATTTAAATTGATAAATATTAATGAACAACAAAATGTTTCAGTTAATTTTCATTGCGGGCGAACTGAATGAAAATATCAAAAAACATCTTAATAATTTTGTCATTCACTTACCCATTATTATCATTATATATATATATAACCTCATGCAAATTAATTGAAATAAAACGAATAATATTTTTTTAGGATTTTTCACACTTTTCCTGATCGCGTATACGTCATCTCTTGGCGTGGTTTTTCTCGTTTCCGATCACATTTTCCTTGATCTTTACGTTTTGAGCTGATGGATTCAGTTTGTTTCTTTGCCCTGATGACACGACTGATAATTGAAAGGCTGGCACGATCAATATTCGCGAACTCTCTGTAAGATTTGATAGTGTGTTTGTGCAGCGTTGCAATTTTCACACACTTCCTTGGAGTAACGTCTGTCGCAGACAATGGCCGTAGAACAACTAACAGACTGTCGAAAAAATAGTATCTGGGCGTTATAAAAATCTGATGCTATCACGGATGCAATATGTTTTTGGGCCAAACAAATTTCATCATACACCTCGAAAATAGATTGATATTACTGCAAACCACTGCAAATGGCGTAATCTGAAGAAAAATAAGAATCGATTACACCCTAATACTCCATTGGATGTAAAACTGATTGTATGGTGAAAGAAGGGAAACTAAAGCAGTTGTTTTAATGAATTTGCACAAAAGTATATATATATATATATATATATATATATATATATATATATATACTAGCAGTATAGCCCGGCATTGCTCGGGTGTAATGAACTCTTTAAAACTAATCCATGGTCCTGAAGCTCAGACTCTTTGGACGTTGGCACGAAAGACTAAAAAAGAATAGTTGTTTCCAGTTAAAGAGACCGTAGATTGAAAGAAAAATGAATGGATGTAAGTCAAATTTTGATTTCCTGGTATCGATATCAAGTAAGGTTTTTTCGTCGTAAACTGAATTTTGAAGGCTAAATAAGTCTTCTGTGTAAATGGTATCATGGCTGAGACTAAGAACTGCAATTATATCTACTTAGAGCCAAACCCAAAGCAAAAACTAAAATAAAAGGGCTGAAAAAATACAGACATACAGGTATATAAACAGACACACACACACAAACATCTTGCCTTATATATATATATTATCGATTTTCTGCACAATTATAAGAACTGCAACTTTGAAACTTTTGAATATCGTTTCTTATGTCTTTGTCTATGAGTGTATCAAATTTGATTAAAATCGAACCACTCCTTCTATAACCCGATTTTTTCGATTATCGATTTTCGATATTCATCGGCGGTACCTTGACACAAAACCTAGCTAAGAACACTGGCAGACGCTTATAGTACAACTGTGTAAAATTTCAAGAAAGTCGGTTCTGCCGCTTTGGAGTTTATAGGTAACGGACACACACATACACACACACACACAGACAAAGTTCCATTTATATATATATATATATATATATATATATATATATATATATATATATATATAAACTGAGTTTAATTTTATTTATTTCTCTCGTTGGAAGGTATAGTGAAATAATGCCCGGGGCTCGAATAGGAGAACTGCAGAGATGAGTTCGGTTTCCTGTCGAGTTCATTACATTCACTTATGTATCTTGGGAAATGTATGAATAAATCTCTTTCTCCTGCTACGATTAAATGGCCAGATAGATTGGACCTTACAGCCTTGGCTGGCAACCAATCTAATAGAATAAAAATTGGGAAGGATTTGGCTCCGTATGGTTGTCTTGTTCAAGAAAATCTACTGCTATTGCTGCTACAGAACATGTGCAGCCCCTACGACCCTACGAGGTGACGGGATTCGTGATCGTGAATTTCAATTAGACACTTCAATTTTCCATTCATATTAATATCAGTCAAGTGCCATACGTGATACCTGCTCGGGGCGATCATGTCTCGAAAGAGACACGACAGACAGGGCAGAACGTTATCCCGCAGTAGGTTGCCATTGCTTTCTGCGGTAGACTGGTTGCCGACCAAAGCTATAGAACCCAATCTGTCCTGTTATTTAACCCATAACTTGAGGGAAGTTTATTTGCGCATAAGTGAACGCAATGAATTCAACTGGAATTCGAACTCGGCTACATGATTTCTCGTTTCGAGTCGATATCCACTGCACCACAACGCACATCCTATTAATATTAATTTATATATTTTATCCAAATAATGTAATCTAATGCTATACATTTCCAGTTCTATCAAGTTAGAATGTACAAATCAACGAGAAACCATTATATTATATGACTATTTACAGACAAGAAAGAACAGGAATCTGTTATGAACCATGATTACCTCTGCCCTGAAGAGATGAGATATTAAGAAAATATACCAGTAAACGCATCCTTCGAGAACGCCTGCTGTAGAGAAGCATTTTAGTTGAGTAATAGTATAAAACAAAACATTTGAAAAGATGATGCGACACAATTTACCAGACTTAATTTATACAGTATCTAGAGTTTCAACAGAGTAGGTTAAGTTTAATAACTTAATAATATCAATTACTGAACAGTAATCATGCCTAATTAATTTCTCTTCGTTTTAATTAATATCTATAAATCAAAACCAATTGATTAACTGCCAATACGGTTAAAGAAGAATAAATCATATCGGTAAAAAAAGACTATTTAATTAAAATGTTATCAAATTAAAATTCATTGTATAAAATCTATATAATTCCGGACAAAATAATGAGATTAAAGAAATTCTTACATTTAATTCAGAACTGATTATCAAGGCCGACAAAAGGTGCAACAGCTATTTATTGTAACCACAACCAAGGAAGTCAAAACAGTTGTGGTTTTCCTAGATATTAACTCACTAAAACACCTAATCAAGATTGTCACTTGGAAGAAGTGATAAATTTTCAAAATATAGTAATTCCTTGATTATCCAGATATCTTAGAAGAAGAGTTGAAAAATATGTTTAAAATTCCGAATCACTACATATCTAAATTTTCGAAAAAGAATAAAGTCATTTTCAGAAGGAAATTTAACATTTATATCATCAAATATTATTTTCAAACGTTTTGTTCAAGATTTTGTCAAGTTTTTTTTTTAATGCAAAAATGCCTAAAAAATGTTTTGTTTCTTTACGGCTCAGGTTTCTTCTTTTTCTGCAGCTGAACCCAAGCTGGATTCAAATAGATTTATAAATTCTGTCTTGACCAAACTGTGATAGTTCAAATGTATGTCATTTGTATGAAAACAACGAAGAATTTAACAAGAATTAATTGAACTAATTTTCATCAGTGTTTTTATCAAACGTTTAGTATGGTTTTCTAAATTCGCAAAACGCCTGTCACGAAATATTTGAGTGAGTATAGTGAAAATAAGGTCTCAACTTTTCTCTTCATTTTACGTTCAGATCGCACGTTTATAAATCTATCATTCCTCTGTTCATTGAATATTGTTGCAATATCTGGTCAGGTGCTCCTGCTATTCATCTTAAGGTTCTCAACAAAATAATCCAAATGAGGAACTACAACGTACTCGATCCCGATTTAGTAGCCCGATTTCAGTCACTTTCTCATGTCTTTTTACAAATATTTTCATGGCTTCTGCTCTTACGAGCTTCTTTCTCTGGTTCCCCTGATCACATGAATTTTCCTTTTTAAATAGATTTGCAAAGAAATTAAAAAAGAAAAAGAAAAAGAAAAAGAAAAAGAAGAAAGAGAAAAAGATATATATACATATATACATATATATATAATGAGAGTATATATATATATATATATATATAATGAGAGTATATATATATATATATATATAATGAAAGTATATATATATATATATAATGAGAGTATATATATACATATATATATAATGAGAGTATATATATAATGAGAGTATATATATATATAATGAAAGTATATATATATATATATATATAAAATGAGAGTATATATATATATATAATGAGAGTATATATATACATATATATGTATATAATGAGAGTATATATATATATATAATGAGAGTATAAATATATATATATATATATAATGAAAGTATATATATATATAATGAGAGTATATATATATATATATATATATATAATGAAAGTATATATATATATAATGAGAGTATATATATATATATATATATATATATATATATATATATAATGAAAGTAAGCCTTTGATTCCTATTTTTCTCTTAACCTTTTTTCGACATGTCATGGGCCTTATTCTTTTTTCTTTTTCTCTCACTGTAACCTACTGCGCATCTGAGGTGGTCTTGCCTTACTCGGGATGAAACGATATTAAAAGATAAAAAATTGAAATCTGAAAATTGCAGTAAGGATTATTGAGTAAATACTGTAATTTCTCCACAAATGAAAAAAACTAAACGGCTGAAGAATCTCAGATGTAGTTTGTGAATAAATATTCAAAGACTGAGTATTTGATAAATGAGGATTTTTTTAAGAATAGAAAAAATACAAAAAAGTGTTTCAAACAAATAAATAAAAATTAAACGCTAGAAGTATCTTAGATGTGGTTTTTGCGAATAAATGTTCAAAGACTGAGTATTTGATAAATAAGGATTTTTTTAAGAATAGAAAAAATACAAAGAAACTGTTGCAAATAAATGAAAAAATATATTTCTGAAACATACTAAAGAAAGATGGTTTAAAAAATTTAACACTTATATGAATGACGTCTTGAGAATAGAAGGTCCTTGGATGTGCGGGTGTTATAATGTATAACGGCTCGGAATTGTTAATCAGCGAGCCGAGTTTCAATTCCAGTTGGGTATCCTTATATTCACTTACACGCAAATCCCCTAGAGAAAGATATGAATCCAATTCTTCTGCTCCAGCTATGTGTTCATTAATAAGACTTTTATCACTAAAATATTAGTATATCCAAAAAATAAATTCTCACAATTTAAAAATATTTTTTGCCTTTAAATAACCTACAAAGGACTGATAAGCCGTAGAAAACGAATCATTAAAGAAGTTAACGCTCAGAAGACGCATATTAAGAGAAGCAGAGTAGGTAGAGATAAAACGACTTGAATGAAGAAACAAATGTCACGAGCGGATGTAAACGAACAAGCACTGATGAGAGCAACAATAAAAAGAAGCTGTGAAGAACCGTTATCTTTTAGGTCTTGAGGGAACACATAAATCATGGTACAAGAAAAAAATTCAAAATTCGAGCTGAATTTACTAATTGTTTTTGCTGTGCACATCGACATTCTGTCTGTCAGTTAAGCACCAGACGCGACACATGCTTAGGCGATTATGTCTCTTTCGAATCATGACTGACTAGGTAGAAGTTTTTTCTGCAGTTGGTTACCATTTCTTTCTGCGGTCGACTGGTTGCCAACTAAGGCTAAAGAAACCAATCTGCCCAGCTATTCAAACCCCTTAGCTAGAGGTAGCAGAGATAGATTCATATCTTTCCAAAGGGTACTTGCGCGTAAATGAATGCAACGAATTCAACTGGAAGTTGAACTCTGCTCTCCGATTTCTCATTCCGAGCCAAAATCAATTACACCACAACGCACATCTACATCGCCATTACGATATCTGAAACTTCCGTGTTTTCAACCATAATTATGTTTATACTTCAAACAAGTGTGTGTAATATTTATAGACGGTATTTTACTTTTAGACACTGACTTGTCCCATCCGTATAAAATAAAATCGTTATGTATATAAAGAAAAATTTCTCCTTTGCTTGACATATCTGTTGGTTTAGTTTTTGCTTATTTGATGGCGTTTATAATGTGATTAAATAATATTAGGGTTAAAGGTAAAATGAAAATATTAAGGCATTATTTTTTAGGTTTATTAAGTATAAAAGTCATTAAACAAGGCTGAACACATGGCTGAAAACAAGGCTGAAAACATGGCTCATATAAAAATTTACAAGTTCTATTTTTTTTTAAATATTTTCCATTTGACCCTACCGGGTTTTATTGCCATCTTTTAATTGCCAATAATAAGTAGTAAGTGATGTGCTATTTCGGTAAGTTTTATTATTAAAAGAAAAAGTGGGAAGATAATGGCGGGTTTTAAAAGTATACTTGTTACAACCAATAACATATTTTATTACTATGGGATTTTCTATGGTGGAAATAGAACATAGGTAGACTATAGAGTCAGTTAGACATTTATTTGCTAATAGACACTCAGTCTATTTTATTTCTTGTTGTGATTATTATGTTTGTTGTATTTCAGGTCAGGGCCTTTATGGCCGCTGTTTTTAAGGGCAATATAAAAGAATTTGCTATGTTTGTAAAATATGTTTTCATTCGAAGAAATGTTACTAATTCTGTTTTCAATAGAGAAGAGTATATGCTTGATGTGCGTTGTGGTGCAATAGAGAAGAGTATATGAGGATGTGCGTTGTGGTGCATTGGATATCTGCTCGGAACGAGAAATCGGAGGAGCCGAGTTCGAATTCCAGCTGAATTCATTGCATTCACTTACGCGCAAATACCCTTGGGAAAGGTATTAATCCGTCTATTCCTTTCAGTTATGTGTTAAATAACAGGACAGATTGGGTTCTATAGCCTTGGTTGGCAACCAGTCTACCGCAGAAAGCAATGGCAACCTACTGCGGGATAATCTTCTACCCAGTCAGTCATGTCTCTTTCGAAACATGATCGCCCAAGCGTGTATAACGTATGGCACTTAACTGACTGACTGAATATAATAGATGGAAATATATTTAAATCTTCTACTGGTCATAAAGTGGGGGTCGGTTTTATATTGTCATGAAGTAATAAACTGATACCCCACTAATTATACTTAATATAATAACGTAATATAGTCTATCTCTTCTCATCCCAGTTAGAAGTTAAATGGCAGGACAGATTGGGTTCTATAGACTTGGTCGGCAACCAGTCTACCACAGAAAGCAATGGCAACCTACTGCGGGATAATCTTCTGCCCAGTCAGTCATGTCTCTTTCGAGACATGATCGCCCAAGCGTGTATCACGTATGGCACATAACTGACTGATATGCTTGATGATTGATCGAGATTGGTTAGATTTAGAGTGAATGTATATAGGATTAGCGTTAGTTTTTAAATAGGAAGATTAAGTGTCATCGACTAGATCAAGTGTTACATTTAGGAAGTCTACTTTTTTTAGATTAGTTTTGATAGTAACCTTAAGGTTAAGACTTTTCAGTTCCCTATGTATTAATTTTCCAATTCTATTGCCTTTAACATTAGTGGAATGTTTGACCACCATAAGACCATCTTCCCTTTACAACCCAATATCCTCAATATTTATATCGTTATACGCTGTGAGGTTACACAAAATAAACAAGCCAACAAAATTTGACGACTCAGCAGAGTGTAGAAATTCCATGGTGATGTCAAATAGTTCCTCACATAATTGTTCGTTTATCCTGTTTGATTTTGCTCATTATTACACGTCTATTTCCAAAGACGTATTCACTGTGGCATTAGAATTTGCTATGGAGTTTTCCGATCTAACTAAGGAACGGATAATTACCATGAGTGCAAAACGATCCGTACTCATCCACAACAATGAACATTAAAAAAAAAAAAAAAACACGTGAGGACCTATTTAGACAAATTAAATTTGTATTAGAAATTAACCATTTTTCTCTTTCTGTCTCTTTTGCGATTCAGCCAAGAAGTGCAGTTGTAAAAAGGAAGTCCGGGCAGACACTTACCAACCAGCATACCAACCAACAAATATCACCGCTGACTCCGAAGAAGATAAAACCGGTAAGAATATTTTCAGATAAATTTAATTATTCCCAAGGACAATTTTAACCCTGTAATTGTAGTGACGAAATATTTCGTAAAGAAGCGGAAAAAATAGAAACATAGGAAGTCTTCTTTTCAAGTTTTTGATTTTTTGTGATGCTATTTCAGTCAATAAATGTTCACTGATACTATAAAATGGAATGTTTAATCTCAGAAATATCATTACTTTTGGCACGTCAATGTAGATTTGTGGGACGCGTTTACTGACCACTGAACTATAACACCTGCCGCCTATGTATGTATGTCTGACCTAATGTATGTATGTTATGTATCTATAAGGCTCTGTTAATTTTTTTTTAACATACAACATATGTTAGCACGTGCGATACTCTGTCTTCATCAGGGGTGACGTCACGGTTTCGGTGGCTATGGCGAGAGCGCCACCCCTGGCGCCGCCAGCAGCATTTGCCATCAGGCAGGGTATGAAGATAAACTTGTTGATTATCCCATTTGTATATTCTCATAAAGAAGTAAACAAAACAAGCGTTCCTCTTTGCAGCTTGTATCGGCCATGAAATTTCCTGAACGCGTTTGCCGTTATTATTGCGCTCGTGGAGGAAAAAAATCTATTTAATTAATATAAATTCGTATGTATCTGTATCGATCTAATTATATCTACCATTCTATTGGTGTTTTTCTTGCGCCTTATCGTTGTTCTATATTAGTAAAACTGGCTGCTGCACAAATAGCCGTGGTTATATTCGAAGGAATTACTAGGCATTTGCACGCTGATTGGGGGTGGATCTGAGCTACACCATCTCTTTTCTTTTAATAAATGCTTACATTTTTACACATATGAATTCCGCAAAAATATCCTAGCATGCCGAAGTATTCATTTTATTTATATTTTTCTGTATTTCTCTAGTTGACGCTAAAGAAAACTGTTCATTCATAAACAAGTTGATGATCAACGACCCAGAAATTATACAGTGTGATAAAATCTGTTATACTCCAAGAAATGAGATTACGATTCTCGGCGTCAGTATATATGCTATTTGAATGAGTATAAGTCATATTCTAGAGATGTTTTACATTTTTACATTTTATTTTTATTTAAATATTTCTTTGGACTTCGTAATATTGAATGCTTAATCTATAGTCAGTCAGTCAATTAAGTTCCGTAATTTATACATGTTAGGACGATCATGTCTCTTTCGATCCATGATTGAGTAGGCAGAAGATTTTCCAGCAGAAGGTTGCTATTTCTTTCTGTGGTAGACTGATTGCAAACTAAGGCCGTAGAACCCAATCTTTCCTACTATTTAACCTATAGCTCGAGGGATAAAAGATGGGTTAATATCTTTCTTAAGGGTATTTGCGCATAAGTGAATGCAACAAATTCAACTGGAATTCGAACTCGGCTCTACCGATCTTTTATTACGAGCCGATATCTATTGCACCACAGCACACATTTTTATAGGCAATTGAGAAAAAGAGAGAAAATACACAAGTATGTATGCAAAATAAATAACACATTAGAAGTTAGGAATTGTATGTGGGATACATGCGTATATATATATATATATATATATATATATATATATATATATATATATCTGAGTGAATAACGAACGAAGAAAAAGTTTTACAACGACCAAAACATTAATTTAAAACAATGCTCGATTTATAATATATAGAGATGTGAATATTTTTTATAAATTATATTTTAGAACATGTACAAAATTGTACATAGGTTTATTCTTTTATCACTAACCCCCATCAACATCCCACACACAACTCACCAAATATAAGAAAAGAGGCTTTTCATTACTGTCCACACCACCTGAGGAGACATTGTAGTTTCAATTTCGAAACAAATGTACGATTTGTAGTGGACATAGTGTTCTAAAATATATATATATATATATATATATATATATATATGATAGATAGATAGATAGATAGATAGATAGATAGATAGATAGATAGATAGATAGAATCTTGCATAAATTAATTGAACCAACTGCTTTAGTTTCCTTTCTTTCACCATACTGTCAGTTTTAGACCCACTGGAGTGACAGGGTGTAATCGATTTCTATTTCTTCCTCAGATTAGGTTATTTGCAGTGGTGTGCAGAAATATGAATTTATTTTCGGGTGTATGATGAAATTTGTTTGGCCTTGAAAAATATTGCGTCATCCGTTACTGCATGGTACTTTTATTATGCCCAGACACTATTTTCTTGACTGTCGATTAGTTGTTCTACGGCCATTATCTGCGATTGTAAGGATTCGAGAGTGTATTTCTGCATTGTTGCTTGATGTTAAACCGTTAAAATACATTAGATATTTAAGTCTGTTTGGGGAGAGTTCGTCTAATTAAAATTTCGTCTAATCAAAAATTTCGTACACTCACGATTGACTTTAACGACCTAGGTGACGAAATTTTCATCTTCGTCCTTCGTAAGGTTCATACACTGCGAACGTTTATACAAAAGTGAATTTTTTTCACCAAAACTTTTGATAATATCGACACTACTTCTTTAAATGACACTTTTTCTATAGTATTCGGCAAAATGAAATTTAGATATTTTTAATTTGCAGGGGGTAGAAATTTTCTTAAAAGAAAACGTATTTTCTTTTTATTCGGCCATTCTTGATTCTTCTCTAAAAATGATGTACCTTCTGATGTACGATAGAAATTCTTAATTTAGTTAACGACTGAGTCCGGCAAAAATGAAATTGACGCATTGCCTATTCCTTACTTTTCCAGGATTGCATTTTACTGTTATCGATATTCAATCCACTCTTGCTGCATTTGTTGTAGTAGCTGCTGAATAGGTATCTTCAATTGTTCCATAGTGTATTATTTTCGTACAAATAATCTTTACTAGAAAAACATTTTTCCTAATAGCGGTGTGTCATACATCCTTGGAATGACCTCTGTGTCAGCCTATAAATATATACGAACTCTACAAAATTATTTTCAATTTTCTTCACCAGCTATTTATGCTAAATGAGAGAATTTTTTTCTTGAATTATAATGTCGCTTGTCGATATAGTCTTACTGAATTCTATAGTAAGGATATAAGGTTCCCGGCTAGCTGGTCTTTGTTCCTCTCTACTCGAAGGCAGAGAGTCCGACAAAGTCAAGCTAGCGCTACCGACTAGCTCTGCTGACGATTCTCCGTGACATCATATACGCTATTTGAACGAGTTCAAGACATATTCTGGAAAGTTGTTTTCATTTTTTTCACAACATATTGATCTATTGTCATTTTCTTATTTAGTTATGGGAGCGAAATCTGAACAGCTGGACTACTCATTCAACAGTAACTATTTAAATTTCATTAGATATAGTTTTACGGTCACTAACACGAGTTCTGTAAACTTTTAAGTTAATAGTGGTACCGCATGTAGTGCATTTATAACAGCAGTAGTGTGTCTTGGGCAAAATAGCCTGACGGAAACCAATCCTCTCACGACTAGTTTGAATTCATTGTTTTCCTTCTCCCAGACTGGTTAACAACCGTAATATTCAGTTTGATCTGCTATTTATCCATAGTTGGATGAAAATAGACAAAAATGGTTTCATACTTTTTCCAAGGATATTCGCGCTTAAGTCAATGTAAAGAACTCGACTGGAATTCGAACTCGGCTCTCCAACTTTTCATTCCGATCCACTGTCATTTCACTACCACGCATCCAGATATAGATTAGATAATCATAATTATTATAGTAAAGCTTCTTTTATGTTCTGGCTGCTTTTAGGGTGAGGATGATCCCATACTTCTCAGTTGAGATGTGGCGCCCATACTTCTCAGTGCAGCTATGGCCATAAATTTCTCATTACTGCTGTGATCCCACACTTCTCAGCAGAGATGTGACCCCAAAACATTCCAGTAGAAATGTGAGCCTATACTTCTCAGTTGTTATTAGTTGAGATGTAGCCCTATACTTAACTGCTGAGCTGCTATTTCATACTTCTTAATAGTGCTTCTTAATAGGCTTCTATTACTTCTTATTAGAGATGTGATCCCGATACTACTCAGTAGAGCTGTGAGTCCATACTTCAGAAATGTGGCCTCCATATTGCTCAGTAGTGAGGTGGCCACATACTTCTCAGTAGAGATGTAGCCTCCATACTTCTTAGTAGAGATGTGTCGCATACTTGTCAGTAGAGAATTAGCCTCCATATTTCTCAGTAGAGTTTGTGATCTCATACTTCTCATTAGAGATGTGGCCACATACTTCTCAGTAGAGATGTAACCATATATAGCCTCCATTTTTCTCAGTATTGATGTGGCCACACACTTTTCATTGGTACTGAGATCCCATACTTCTCAGTAGATATGTGGTCTCCATGCTTCTCAGTAATGCAGCCTCTATACTTTTCAGTGGAGATGTGGCCTCCATACTTCTCTGTGAATTCAATGGGAGTTTAGCGAATGAGTGACTGAATAAAATTAACCGGGTATCCTATCTTCGCGAAAAAAAAGTAAAGAAAAAGTGAGCCGCCTACTTTCCAGTAGAGCTTTGGCCCCATACTCCTCAGTTGAACCGTGACACCCCACTCACCTTTTCAGGGGAATATACGAGACATTAGTGAACAAATGAAACACATTTGAAGATATTTCTTTTCTTCTCAAAAATATGACATTTTGATGTTTAACATAATTTCCAAGCCTTTAATTTTTACTATCGATTTAGCTTCTTTTATAATTCAACAACTCTTAACCTTTAGAGCTGATATAAAATAAAACTAATATTACCAGA
Source organism: Ascarosepion bandense (assembly GCA_037127315.1). Lineage (NCBI taxonomy): Eukaryota > Metazoa > Mollusca > Cephalopoda > Sepiida > Sepiidae > Ascarosepion > Ascarosepion bandense. Next base: position 16,985,576 of record JBBBDQ010000191.1, read on the forward strand.
CTATATCTGGAGTGCGACACTGGGTCAGACATCTCAAACCGAGTCAGACTACGGCTTGTTGTAAGTCCATATATATATAATACATTATTTAACTATTTTGTATAGAAATCCCACGAGCAAGAAAGAAGTAGATAGAAGTTTATAGTTATATTCTTAATAATATATAGACAGATACTGAGAATCGCTAGATTAAATCAGAACAATTCATTTGACTGGTCAGATGCTGATTGGTCAACAACAAAATAAGTAGCTCTTTCATTCATTATTTAATAAATAAAGTGAAATAAAATATACGTGTTGTTTTTAATAGTATAATTTTTTACAGCCCGATAACGCGCATTGAAATCATCATAGTATTTAGTAAGATTGAAATTGTTGCTAAAATCTTTGCCGAGATTTACAAACTCTACGTTTCTTGAAATTTTAATAAGCTGATTTGTTTGGATACTTTGACAAAATACTTTATTTCTTTAATGTGATTTAATTTTATAGGACTTTATAGGAATATTTTTATGAATATTTTTGTTCCTTTTTTCCCTTTTTAACAGCGAAGAATAAATTCTTAGCATTTCATAATCATGAGCATGCAACTTATAACTGGCCTTGTGTAAGTATTTCTTTCTAGAGCCATATCCCAGCATTTGGATGCGTTTGGCCTTCTGATTTCTTTATGGTTCTCGCTAACTCAGGTTGAAATGGAAACTGGATTCTTGAAGATATAAAAATTTAAAGAAAAAATGCAAAAAACATTATTGCACTTCTATTCAATAACTATTTCTTATTTTAATCATTAAATTGTGTTTTTTTTATAGTGGGGATATTTTGTATGTTAAATAATAAAGATTTGAAATTTTCCAAAAAATAAATAAAAATTTATTGTACTAAGCTATACTACCGGCCATAATTATTAGGAAACCCCAGTTTTTCTTTTAAGAAATGATGTATTTCATACCATTTCTAATATTTATTGCCAAATGAAAATAGAATGGTTCTTTTGTTATTATTAATTTGCAAATTTTTACAAGGCGTGGAAGCAAAGATTAACTCGTCCGAATCACCCTAAATGTTTTTCATTCCTTCATTGTTGAAACTGCGATATAGGTATTTCCAAAATTTATAAATTCATTTGATGCACATGTTATTGTGCAATATTAAACAAAGAACCATTCTATTTTCATTTGCAATTATTCACTTGGCAATAAATACTAAAAGTAGTATGAAATACATCATCTTTTAAAACACTGGGGTTGCCTTATAATTATGGACGGTAGAGTACGTATTTTAGTAAAATCAACTGTACTTTGTACCCACTTATATGTTTGTACTTCTTCCTAACATTTGGTTTCGATCGGTCATCATTATTTTAGAGGGTGATGTGGACGGATGGACGGATGGACGGACTAACAGAAGTCCAAGAATTTTATATATAGATTGAAGAGAACAGTTTCTAATTAATCGTTGTACTCAAACTAAATCAAACAAACACATACTGGACAACATGATTCTAAAAAGGGAAAATTTAACAGTACAATGCTAATCGTTGTTATAGCAACGTTCTTTACTTTGTATTAATGCGTTCATTAAAGTTATAATATTAGTTCTGAGTCATTATTTGAAGCCACCTGGCTATGACAGTTCTTTCCGTTTGGCTTGGATCAAATTTGCCGTTTGTTACATATGAACGGCTCTTATTTCACTCTAAAATGTTAGAATTACTTTCCGAACAATTTAATATTGTTTAAACAAAGAGCACGAAGTATATAAAAGAAAAGAATTAGCACCTGCATTTTTTCTTTTGGTTATTTTCAACATTTTGTTTAGTATATCTTTGCCGCCTGTAAAAAGACGCTTTTGCAATTAATGGATGGCAAAGACCGCGCGTCAGGTATCATGGGCAATGGTGATTTGACGTCATTTTCTACTGGACTCGATTTCCTCCCGGTGACTATCGAAAAGAAAAACCACAGCCTGAAATGAAGCTCTAGTTATTAATTTGTCATAATGACACTTAATAAAGTAAAAAGACTGGTAATATTTCTGGTATAGTTAAGATCTTCACTCTATACAAATGTTGGCTCTATTTCTATGTAAATTGTGTATAAATTAGTACTGATATTATATAAAACTTCAGTAATCTTTTCTTTCTTTCTAACAAAATTTTCCTGTTCTTTAATACCTTGCTTAGCTTTTGGAAGGCAATTTTTTTCTATTCAAATGCGCCTTTGAATTTCCGTGACGCATTTTCCCTCCAGTTCCCAGAAACCGTTGTACTTGCGTGGTTTTCGTGTCTCCAATTCATATTTTGCAACTTGAGCTATTCTTTTTGCTGACAACCATACGTCCTCTCTTCTTCTGATGTTTAGTTTTTTCTTCTTTTTACCTTCTTTTGCGTTGTGGTGCATTGGATATCGGCTCGGAACGAGAAATCGGGGAGCCGAGTTCGAATTCCAGCTGAATTCATTGCATTCACTTACGCGGAAATACCCTTGGGAAAAGTATTAATCCGTCTATTCCTTCCAGTTATGGGTTAAATAACAGGACAGATTGGGTTCTTTAGCCTTGGTCGTCAACCAGTCTACCGCAGAAAGCAATGGCAACCTACTGCGGGATAATTTTCTGCCCAGTCAGTCATGTCTGTTTCGAGACATGATCGCCCAAGCGTGTATCGCGTATGGCACTTAACTGACTGACCTTCTTTTAGAGTCCTTGTAGTTTCTTTTTTGTATTTATTCTAAAAAAAAACCTGTGACATCTGCATATCTAATATTGTTAAGATTGTGACTACGACTAATGAATTCTGGCAGGACTTTTAATTCTCTCATAATCGCCTCACTGAATAGGTGACAAAAAGTATGGGGATAAATCACATCCTTATTTACTTCCTTTTTATTTTTGAATACTTACTGAATTTCTATTTAGATGCACTAAAAGACCTAAAGCATGGCTCTCTAAATTGTATCGGGAAGTTATGGAGCGTAGTAAATGAAGTTGTAGAAAACTAAAAATGAAAGTGGAAGGTGTTGTGGCTTCCGGGTGAGGAACTGCACAAAATAATGAACAACAAAACAGATATGGAGAGAGAAAAGTAGGTTATATTGAACGTAATATACAAACTTGGACGCAGGTTAGTAAATCCAGGAATACTATTAGTAAGAAATAAATATATACAAGTCTTGAAGTGAAGTCGCTGGAAATAGTATATCCGTGTATATTATTCTAGCTGAGTGGAGCTCAAAGCTAGTCTGACTTCTGATGCGGTAGTCTCTGGATAAGTTCGGTATCTCTCGGTAACTTACGTATCAGTTCCGGTACTCTCCGATAACTCGCACGGATCTCTACGATTACGTTCTCTCTCGCTCTCTCTCTATCTATCGCTATCTCTCTCTCTCTCTCTCTCTATCTCTCTCTCTCTCTCGCAACTCTATAGCAGCAACTGCTGTTCTCTCTATGGCAGGAATAAAATAATGACGATACACCAGAGGCTAAATATTATCGCTAGAAAGGGAAATTGTAGTGGATTCCGGGTGAGGAACCGCACAATATAATGAACAACAAAACAGATATGGAGATAGAAAAGTAGGTTATATTGAGCGTAATATACAAACTTGAACGCAGGTTAGTAAATCCAGGAATACTGTTAGTAAGAGATAAATATATACAAGTCTTGGAAATAGTATATCCGTGTATATTATTCTAGCTGAGTGGAGCTCAGAGCTAGTCTGACTTCTGATGCCGTAGTCTCTGGGTAACTTCGGTATCTTTCGGTAATTTACGTATTAGTTCCTGAACTCTCCGATAACTCACACGGATCTCTACGATTACTCTTTCTCTATGGCAGCTACTCTTGTTCTCTCTATGGCAGGAATATATGTATACTCAGTCGAGTCCATTATCATATACAAAAGGGAAATCCCACAACAGAAGGCTAACATGATTCAAACAAATCTTGCTCATGCAATGGTAGGAATTAAGTTATATTAGTTCGTACTCTGCCGCAAATGGTAATAACGACTAAAAAAGATGTTATTATCATCACTATCATGATTATTAACGATACGTAGTTACTAAATGATGTGCGTAGTGGCGCAGTGGATATCGGCTCGGAATGAGAAATCGGAGAGCCGAGTTCGAATTCCAGTTGAATTCCTTGCATTCACTTACGCGCAAATACCTTTGGGAAAAGTATTAATCCGTCTATTCCTTCCAGTTATGGGTTAAATAACAGGATAGATTGGGTTCTGTAGCCTTGGTCGGCAACCAGTCTACCGCAGAAAGCAATGGCAACCTACTGCGGGATAATCTTCTACCCAGTCAGTCATGTCTGTTTCGAGACATGATCGCCCAAGCGTGTATCACGTATGGCACTTAACTGACTGAGTTACTAAATGGAGAAGCTATCTTTATAGAAGTTTTGTTCCTTACAATGACTTATATGATTCTCTTCTGTTACCTTTCATGAAAGATCTCGCGACTGAAACTACATTACTTTGCTATGTCGTCGGTTTTATCTCGTATCCAAGAATTTACATTTTTTTCTTTGCTGATTGCTTTCTTTGTGATGATTGCGTTGATGAATAAATTTGCCGCCAACGTGCAAACTCAGAACTAGAAGCTTTCAGTTTCAGTAAAACTTGCTCCCGTCATCCATTTCCAATCGTCGTTTGGTTAGAGGTGAAAAAAAAAATCAGAGCAAGAGAAAGAAACGAAGGCGCGAATTTTTTTAAGGTGGATCCATCTTGTCAGGATGTGATCCACCTACTTGATTTCTTGAAATTTCTCTGCTGCACATATATTATTATAACATGGAGAGACAAGTTATTAAACTGCAAGGGACTGCCGCTAACTCTGTTGTAATTTCGAGTGGCGCCTTCTGTAGCATGTCCGTTATGCGTAGCCCTCTTTATTCCCTGATTCAGCCGTTAAATTCTGTTGCATTAATTCTTGTTCTTCGGGTATGTAAGGTAGTATATACAAGTCTAATACCGTTGTTTTATGTGGGGAGCAAATTTTGCTACCAATACTAGCTATTTCATCTTCAATGTCAACATTTATGGTACTCTCACAAAAGCTTGAACTCACGAGTTACCAAATTCACGGCTTACGAGTGTTATCCAGCTGCTGATTCTATGAATTTCGGCAACTGAATCTAGTCCAGCGCAGAGTTACAACACTGAGTTTGTCAGGAACCAATTTTATATGCTAGCGAAATGTCTTTCGAGCCTAGTTCGCTAACCTACGCTGGACATTATCGCTATCCAAAGCTAACAAAAATCCTAACACGTCTGCTTTCCGTCGATAAGTAATTGCAAGTCGAATTCTGTCGGGAGGTGATTTGATGAATCGAGGTGCGAGCATTGTTTTTGATCATACAAGTCCGACACGACGGCCAATATCCAACAGATAATCTGATAGGCGATACCTATTTGTTTTCCGACCGAAACGATCGAACGTTGTTATAAGTGAAGGTAATTAATAATAATGTCGGAAGTAATGACATCTACTTGCCCCTGGTCAGCCCCAGACAAAATATGGACATCTGTAATGTATGAGCGAAGTCCGGCAAACATTTTTCGGGAATTGCTACTATTTAGATAAATTAGCAGCTGTTTTATTAGCAAAATATTTCGAGTGTTTGTATGTGAACACGCATACACATATTTACATATGTCTTCCCAACTGCACCAGTATATAAAGATATACACTTAAAATCTTATACTTATAGTAGCTCTCTCACACGCACACACACAGACACATACACAAATACATGCATACACACACACATATAGAAAGGGAGAGATTAACAGATTGACGTAGACAGATATTAACAAAGTGGCATAGATAAATATTAACAAACTGAGATAGATAAATAGACTGTTAGAACATACAAATGAGCACTGCATGGTGAATGTCCGTTTTACGACTCAAATGAGAATCATTAAGCTGTCTAGATTCTTATGACAACACTGACTATACTGATAAACCGTCTACTTCCGATATTGAGAATTATACGTGATACACACATACACACACACACACACACACACACATACACATGTATATATATATATATATATATAGTCATCCGCAGACAGATCTGTTTCGCTGTATCACAGCTCATCAGTACGTTTAGACTCCGATTGCTTTTAACCCAGGATTGAAACCCGACCGAATTGGCGTCAGTCGGCGATTCTACCTCTGGGCTATGGGCGCTCAGTAAAAGAATGCAGGCATTTTAGCGTGTATATTATCATCATACCCGCCCAATAGCCAAAGTGCTCTAATTCTTTACTGAATGAGCGATGCGTACATGCCAGAGTAGCTACTGTTTTTCAAAGTCTACCATTCTTCCAGAGTGCTCAATCAGGGTGTAAGTATATATATATATATATATATATAGATATATTGCCATCCGCAGATAGATCTGTTTTGCTGCATCACATCTCATCAGTACGGTTAGACTCCGATTGTTTTTTACCCCAGGATTGAAACCCGACCGAATTGGTGTCAGTCGGCGATTCTACCCCTGGGCTACGAGCGTTCGGTGGAAGAAGGCAGACTTTTTAGCGTATATATTATCATTATACGCGCCCAATAGCTAGAGTGATCTAATTCATTTTACTGAATGAGCGATGCGTACATGAATGGTAGACTTTGAAAAACAGTAGCTACTCTGGTCTCAGTCTGGGGAGTTAGGTAGTCGGTTGTATGGGGTGATGTGGTCACAGTAATAGTCTAACAGCCATAACTGATTTTCATTCTTGTATGGCATGGTGCAGAGTCCTTTTGCCAGATATAGGGTCTTCCAGAAACCATCCTCTTGACACAAGGCAGCACTGCGTTCTCAAGGCATTTGATGAAGGATTCCGTGTTGAATCTGTGGCCCTATGGATAGATGAATGGATACATAACGTTGTTATCATCAGTGATCACTCCGAACACCTTCATATTAGCCATTTGACTCACCTAACTCTTTTCGAATCCTCTGCACAACCAAACACACTGAAATGTTCGTATTGCAGCTTCTGGCGCGAAGGGCAAGCATTAGAACATGCCTTTTTCACATTTTTTGCGGGGTGAAATGAGTCATGGTGCTCTTTTTTCTTTTCACAGACAGTGCCCAACTGACCCTACTATACTGTGTAGTCGACAAAATCAAAAATTTACGTTAATAGAGAATTAACACTGATGATATTGATTTTGTATTGAGTCAAAAATGCTTTTTTGCTGATCGTTTTCTTCCTTGTTTTTTTTGTAAAGTAAATTGTTTGTGTTTCTAAAAAGCGTTAAGAGACAGATAACTGAGTGAACATAGCAACAATCTATGAAGTGATTGATGATGAAGTATTGACACTGCATGTCAAAGTTAACATTTTTGTCATTATCAGCTATCACGAACAGAATGAAATGTAATATAATTACTATTAGTAAAAATAACACAAATTGCCTGTATCTTTCTTGATTGTAGCCAGGGAGCCAGTGTAACTAAAATCATGCCTAAAATAACAGAAGACCTTGGTAATATCAAGAAAATTACAGAATTGCACTTTAAAAGATCCCTGGTAGACCTTGTTTAAAATTAGAAATACTTGTTTAAAATTATTTAGAAATACTCTACTGCGTGAAACCGCTTATCTATTCAAGAGACCATTATCAATGTAAATAAAACATAAACTGTTATGGTACCCTCCTACGAGGAATGGACTCTTCCTCTTGTTATATGTAATTACCTGCGTGAATTCCGGAGAGCAGCTAATAAAGGCAGTTATCTAAGGCAGTTAACTAAGGCAGTTAACAGGAGCAGTTAACCAGAGCGGTTAACGGAAGCAGTTAACGAAGGCATTTAACGACAGCTACTAGTCAGGTAATAAGCAGCGTAATAATACCTTCGGACTTACTTATTCCTAGTTACTTATTGTTAACACTTCCTTTGAATATCTTATTTCATGTTATACTAATACACTGTTTTGAACCTACCTTCTTGTTCCGTGTCTTACTTCCGGCACAAGTCGGTCACTACAACTTTGCGGCGAAGTTTCGCCACAACTTCACAACATAAACACTGTATATTTTTTACAAAGAGAATGCCGTCCTGAATATGGCGATAAACTTCATCCGGCAGCATGCCCTCTTATAGAGAGATTGGACGTTCTGAAGATCGTAAAACCACTTCTTAACTGCTGTTGTTCCCAAGTCTATCATGATCCAGGGTGGTAGCACCTGTTAGCATTTCACCTATGGGCAAATAGGGAAACCTTTCCCAAACAAAAATCAACAGTTCCTTTTTATAACAGTTTTTGCCAGCAATACATTTTTGTAATCATATTACCAGCAATATCTTTAAGAAGAAAACAGTAACAATACATTTTATCTACAAACTACGTGTGTAAAAAAAAATATACGTTTTCACTGAAAATATGAAAATATGTACAAAATATCTGTAGTTAAAGGCATAAAATGAAAAAAGTATTTAGATTTCACCATTACATAACTCATAAACTACTGAACAAAGTCAATCATCTAATCAACAAACAAAATGCATATAGTTATCTTTTCCGGGATGTGGCTTCCCTTTGTCTGTTCTATAAATACTTTCATGGCTTCTGTTCCAACGAACTTAAGTCACTGGTGCCTCTGCAACAGGTGTTTACTCGTGCAACCAGACTAGCAACTGGGTCTCACCCATTCACACTGAAATCAACCAAATGCAGATGAGAATTCTACTCCTGCAGCTTCTTTGTTCACACTTCCCGTCTGTGGAACTTGCTTCCTTATTCTTGCTTTCCTAGCGGCTACAACTTCCAGGAATTCAAATGCAAGGTCAATACTCATCTCTGAACCACTTGACCCTAGTTCTTTCCTCACCACCCTGTATATCCTTTCCTTTCTCTCCACCTCTGCAACTGTCATCACACCTGTATTCCCTTCCTTCTCTTGCTCCTTTCTAAATGGTTTGTCCTTCTCTTCACTCTCTTCTATCTAGTGCTTTTACTCTTACGTAGCCCCATGCACATCAGTGCGTTCCTGCCTTGCTCGGAGTGATATGATTAAAAAAAAGTCTCACGTAATCATCCGGTAATGTCATCAGAAAGGAAAATAATGATAATAATAACAGCAGCAGCTTATTGCTACCCCAGACATGATTCAAGGTTTTTGATTTTAATTGATTAAGGCTGTTGATACTTCCATGTTCTGTCTTGGAGAATTAAAATGGTTACATTAAATATTCTATTCAGTTCGACAGATTTGCATCTTACTTGGCCAACTTTAAGAAAGATGAGGATGTCCCTTACAGGCTGATATGAGTGGGAGTAGTCCGTGGGGAATCCGGCTGGGTGTAATGAGTTGATTTTCACAGCTTAGATGTGGTACAAGGTCAAAAGTCTAGGACACCCAATGAGAATCGAACTCACTACTCAATGGTAATAGGGTCTAGCGAGAAAAGCATGCTAGCCAATACACCACGTCGAGATACCCGGCCGGGTGTAGAGAGTGTTATTTTTTTACGTTTGAAGGATGCGACAGGCAAGGAGATATGGGAGTCGCATTCTAAATTCTCCTCGCGATGTAGTGTCGCGCCTTGGATAAGTACCTGAATGAATCTGAGATGCCACTTTTTGGATGATAGCTGCGTTTGGATAAAATAAAAAAAGGGGGAACAATAGTCGGAAAGTTACTCCGTTGTCGAAAAACCACGGCCGACGAAAAAAAGCTGAAGAAATTCATCTACTTCAAAATATTTGCGTCGAGACTGATTGGAATATGATAGCAGTGTCGTTTTCAAGTGCTTTGAGATGCCATGTATAATGAAATGGTCAATCTTCCACTTCCGTTTAATTAGCAAAATTGTCTATTGCTACAGACACGCTGCTGTCAGTCCTAAGTTAAAATTACTTTCGCATAAAACCAAATAGGAATTTCAAGGTTACGTAAACAACAAGGCTGGAAAGAACTGATTGTGAAGCTCCTGTCCAGATATAGCAGAAATACTCCATTTTTGGTCTGATCAGAACCCTTATTTAGATAGAACATCAGGTTATTTCTAGAGCGTAAAAAGAAGTCAACGATTTTAACGCTTGGAGATTTAAAGAGACTTAATGTCATCTGATCTTCAGAATTAGAATTCAGGTCTTGATTGTGGTGATAATGATAATAATAAGACCCGAGGAAATTCCATGTAGTATTTTTATCTACGAAAAGAAAATGACGTAATTAAAAAATATGGTATTTTCCCCTACACCCCCACTAGAGCGGGATGTGACACAAGGTCTTTTTTAACGTCGTGTCCCGACCGCGTACGGACGGGCACAGGGACAAAAATTCCCCAGTCCCCACAATGACGAGCACTTGGTCCACCCCTCTACTGCAATGGGGTGGCGTGTAATTATTCGCAGAAGCAACCCTGTCCTCGCGGACGGAGCTACAACTCAGCCGCACTCTGTCTTCGAGGACAGAGACGCAGCTGAGAGATGATATCGGTGCCCACCGACACAAAAATGTGATGGGTAAAAATATTAAGTTAGGAATGCGAAAGGTATTACCTAAAAGACCCCAGTGGGAAAAGAACACAACAAAAAGCCAAATATTCTTTTCAAAGTTCGCCAGCGAAACTGTCTATTTTTAGCTTTCCAGTTTGTGTTACCATGCACGCAAGTATGCTAATCTATTTTTTTTTCAATCCTATTAAATATATATCTGAAAATCAATATTGAAGGTCAATATTCATTCGATATTTCAATAATTTTATTCGACATTGTATTTGCAATATTGGATATTTAAAGCAAACAGTAAATTTAAATTTTTTGTAAACAATATTTTGTAAGTTATTTGATTTTTTCATCATGATTTTAATAATACTGAAATTGTCTCGCGAATATATGTTACACATTGTTTCATAATAGTAAAAAATATTAATAATAACAGGGTATGGGTTTTATAGTATATTATAAATTTACTAGCAGTATAGCCCGGCGTTGCTCTGGTGTAATAAAAGCTTTAAAACTAATCCATGGTCATGGAGATCAGACTCTTTAAACGTTGGCACGAAAGACTGAAAAGCAATAGTTGTTTCCAGTTAAAGCGAAACCGTAGACCAAAAGAAAAATGAATGGATGTAAGTCAAATTTTGATTTCCTGGTATCGATATCAAGCTTTTTTCGTCGTAAACTGAATTTTGAAGGCTAAATAAGTCCTCTGAGTAAATGGTATCATGGCTGAGATTAAGAACTACAATTATACCTACTTAGAGCCAAACCCGAAGCCAAAACTAAAATAAATGGGCTGAAAAAATACAGACATACAGGTATATAAACAGACACACACACAAACATCTTGCCTTATATATATATATATATTATCGATTTTCTGCACTATTGTAAGAACTGCAACCTTGAAAATTCTGAATATCGTTTCTTATGTCTTTGTCTATGAGTGTATCCTATTTGATTAAAATCGGATCACTCCTTCTATAACCCGATTTTTTCGATTATCGATTTTCGATATTTATCAGGGGTACCTCGACACAAAACCTAGCTAATAACACAAGCAGACGCTTATAGTACAACTGTGTAAATTTTCAAGAAAATCGGTTCAGCCGTTTCGGAGTCTATAGGTAACGGACACTCACACACACACAGACAAAGTTCCATTTTTAAATAAGTTTAGATAGACACTTTTTGATGACGATATCTTCATAGAAATAGCTGAGGATTGAATTTTTGCTATTAGGTTAGATTGATACTCTGGTGTGCTGAGAACATAAAAGTACGACCTACAGTATTTTTATGAACAAAAGCAGCATTGCTTTCGACTAAATGCTAGCTTCGAACGTTTACTGAATACAAGCAATAATATTTTAACACTAAAGTATAAGCAATTCAAGGCTAATAACTGTGACAGGAATAATTTCACAACGTGACGCACACTATTTTTTTTTACACGACTGTAAACCACTTGAGAAAAAATCAATATATATATATATATATATATATATATATATATATATATGTGTGTGTGTGTGTGTGTGTGTGTGTGTGTGTATAATCATTTAACCACAAGTAGGACCGTTATTGGTGATCTGGGGGTTACAGTGAGACAGAAAACATGAAACAGGGAATACATGAAAATGAATAAGATTTGGATAGGTTTTAAGGAGGTAAGATATGGAAATTGACGTTGCATTTAAACTTTTGAAGATTGTAGATATCAGGGAAGCAAGTATAAGGAATATTCATATATACATGTATCCGAGGGTCATCACGATTTAATCTTCAGAATGACTATGTGAGGGCAAAGTTTGGCTACTCTAGAAGGTTTGGCTGCTGTTATAATAATAGTATACGTCTTGGGAAGCTATGCACTGCGAGAGATGATGTTGCTACTGCTGGAATATTTATTGGAATTTGTTTCTGAAATATTATTCTTCTTTTCCTATGTGCCGTGTCTCTTCAGAACGTAGGCGGTCTTGGCCTTATTCGTCTCCATATATTTACTGTTTTTTCAATGTCGAAACAAATGTACGATTTGTAGTGGATATATAAAAAAATTGTACATGTTCTAAAATATAATTTATAATAAATATTCACAGCTTTATATATTATAAATCGAGCAATTAAATTAATGTTTTGGACGTTGTTAAAAAAAACTTTTTCTTCGTTCCTTTTTCACTCGGATATATATATATATATATATATATATATATATATATATATATATATATATATATAATCGTTTAACTGTAATTTACAAGAAGTGAAAAAAATGAGAAGTCTTCAGTGAGGAGGAGCGAGGAAAGGAAAACAAAGAAGGTTCAGGAAGACAGAAGATGGCGATTGATGATGCATTTAAATTTTTGAAGATTCTAGGTGACAAGGAAGCAAGAAAATAGAAGAGAGTTTTGCAAATAAGAAGTGCGAGAAAATAAACTATTAGGAAAGAAATGACGGTTGCTTCTAGCTCAATCTAGGTCGACAGAAAAATGGTGAGACCTAATTACTAATCTAGTAGCACGCTTAAATTCATGTAATATTTATAGAAAAAGAGAGTGGGAAAGTCACGTTGCGACTGGTCGTTGAAAAAGTAATTGCATTCGATATGCCAGATGTTGATCTATTACATTAGAGATTCTGATTTTAAAGTTGTCAAGAATCTTAAGACATACTGCACGAAAATAAGACCAGATATGACTGCAGCATTCTATGCAAGAATAAACACTGCATGAGGACAAGCAGTTTCACGTTGAAAGCGATAATTTGAAGATTTCATGAGGTGGGCATGAAACTAACCTTTATATATGCAGCTTTATCTTTATATATATTGTGGGGACCTACCTACAAATGGACTCTTCCACACCTTTATAATATGGCTACCAACTCTGAGTGAGGGACACTGAGGAGTTACTGAGTAGTGAATGAGTGACTCACGACGCTGCGAGAGGAAATACTCACCAGTCTACGTTTTACGAGAATGTATTATTCAAACTTATATCCGAGTCCGTGTTATCTTTCTATGGCGCTTCGGTCATAACACGGGCGACGAAGAATACTCGAACCATAAAGTGAAACTTTTACCTAAAAAATTCCACAAAAGGTTTACGCCATAACAATATATAGATATTCTTCATTTGTAAGCGAGTTATTACGCGACCTAGGTTTCTACCATGTGGTGTCTTGAGGCGATTTGTCGATCGCCTGATGACACCACATGGTAGAAACCTAGGTCACGTAATAACTCGTTTACAAATGAAGAATATTCAATAGTTCTGCAATATAATTGTATCGAATACTTTTTAATAAAAATGTGTACTGGTCTAATTTTATTATGACCAAAAATTAAGTAAACAATATATATATATACTATAGTCATCCGCAGACAGACCTGTTTCGCTTTAGTACAGCTCATCAGTACGGCTTAGGCTCCTAACCCAGGATTGAAACGCGACCGAATTAGCGTCAGTCGGCGATTCTACCCCTAGGCCACGAGCGTCCAGTAGAGGAAGGTAGTCTTTTTAGTGCGTATAAATATATATATATTTCTTTTTGTGAAACCTTTTTTAAACCTTTTTGTAAAGCTTTTGTGGAATATAACGTATATATATATATATATATATATATATATATATATATATATATATATATATATATATATTACCTTGAATTGATAACCGAGGCTGTTGACTGCAGCAGGATATGATGATGAAATGAAAATGTAATAGAAATTTCAGCAGATTGATAAACGTTTTTTATCCGCTAAATTAATCACAGTTTCTCTTTACTGGATATTTAATAGATATCTGTATATTACGCCACCAGGAAATAAAGCAACTCATTTTCTATCAATTGTTTCTTTATTTTCTGATAGAATATTGCGCCCAATGTTCCCAGAACTTGCGGCTAGCATGCCGTGCAACCATTCTTAAAGAGGTAATACTTCATAATTGTATGTAAACATTTAAATCGTTGATATTCGGATTTGAGTCATCTCTTTTGCGTGAAGGAAATGAATCAAATACAGAAATATGTGTAGCAATATAATAGATCGTTTTGATGTTGATGATGTCACTGATAGCAATAATAATAATAATAATAATAATAAAACGTTTGGCATCTGTTTTTGTAGAGCCCGATACATATTTATAGATTCAGTTTTATTCTGGTTGCCGACCGGTTGTGTTTGATAGGATCAGGAAAGATATTTCCAGAGATATTGATGGATTAATATGAAAGCGGATCCACAAGAGAGAAACAAATCATTTTATAATTAGTGTCTACAGTTCGAAGTTTTGCGCTCTTTCCCGTGTGACTAGGCTGGGTGTAATTGAACGGATTCAACGCCAGTCCACTTCTGTCTCTACGAAGTAAATTCAGCCTCGATCTAGAGATCATGAACTGCCTATGACCTTTAACACCGTGATGTTTTTAGTTTCTGGCTATATGAAAAATGTTTCGTTTTACATGTGAATTGTTGTTCATCTCATGGCAATTTTATACTCGTTCAAAGCCTGCTACTCAGTACTAAAATTTACCCCTACCATGTCGGGCTATTAGTTTTTCGGTCGAGCTATCTCGATCATTCATGAGTCTATCACGCCATCCATCACGATCCTGTGTCAAGTTCGGAAGCTCATTAGGGTGAAATTCTGTGCAATAACATAGCTAGTTAGTGGTTGCAACGAGCCTGTTATTTAACAAGGCTAAGTGTCCAAAAGATCCGAGTTAAAGTCTAATAGTCAGGCAGAAAACCTGAATGGCAAAACAATTTTTAAAATCTTTTGGAAAATGTAGCTAACATTTTACATATTGAGTTCAAGCAAATCATTGAACATCCTCTTGACATCGAACCTGAAGACATTAAAGATTCTTAACTTGAAACATCTTTTAAAAACAACAAATATAGGAAACAGCGGGACTTGATAAGATTCCGCCGATAGTCTGGATGAGCCAAGATTTGAACAATATTCTATCCCAACTATGTAACGCCATATATAAAGGAGAAGATGTAGAAAGATGGACAGGAGACTGTATACATCCTTCACAAAAAAAGGAGAGCTAAGATCGGCAAAAATTTATAGAGGAATCACATTACTTCCTTTACAGCAAATATTTACAACACAATGCTTCTCAACAAAATACAACCTGAAAAAAGGTTTCTAAATACATAAAAATGACTTTTGAAAAAATATCCGCGCTATACATGACAAGATATTCGAAGAGATTTGCTGTCATAACTCGATAGGTAGAAACACCGCCAATAGGAGACCATCTGAGCGTAGTTCTATGCAACAAAAATGTAACGAACTCTATCTACAAACTAATGTATCGCTTTTATCAAAACCTTATATGAACTGCCTGTAATATACAACCGCTTTCTGAAACCAATGGTTAAAATGGCTTTGGGCAAGTCAAGATTATATGTCTTGGTGACTACCTCACTTCATCAAAATTTGTGGACTAGTACTATAGAATAATAACAAACTGTACCAAATAACAGAAACCAAATCACTTGAGAACTCTCAACATCAGTAACAACTAAAATGGATACCACATGCAACTCAAGATAAAATCCTCCCTATTATAACAAGAACTGTTGAGTATTCATTTGTACATATGTATATAATACTCTCAAAAAGTTGCTGTCAGTTTTTATAGCAGGAGTACACTTGTAATGACACAATCAAAATGTTCTCATACCACACCACTTCAAACAAAAGATTAAGAAGAAAACCTCTGTCAAGAATAAAAAGGGAGATAGCAGCTTTTGAACTTGAAAAAAATATTTTCTTGAAAAACTGTTTGAAGAGGACGGTTTTATAAATTTCACCCTTACCATTCAATTCTACAATTGCCAGTAAACTTTGACATTGTATTACTTTCCAGCTATGTGTTAGGTGAAATCTATCTATCTATCTATCTATCTATCTATCTATCTATCTACGTTTATTCTTATCTATCTATCTATCTATCTATCTATCTACGTTTATTCTTATCTATCTATCTATCTATCTATCTATCTATCTATCTATCTATCTATGTTTATTCTTATCTATCTATCTATCTATCTATCTATCTATCTATCTATCTACGTTTATTCTTATCTATCTATCTATCTATCTATCTATCTATCTATCTATCTATCTAAACGTGATGTTAATGCAAAATTATATCTTTTTGACACTTGAACGAAATCTACAGGCCATGCATGAAACAGACTGTCGCCATATTGGTGTTGTTATCAGTGTCCACACTCATTGTATGCTGGATTTACCCTATAACTATAGCATAACGTAAAACTGTATTTCATCAGATATATATATATATATATATATTTGTTTAATTATGTCATATCCGAGGAGGCCAGTGGACAAAATCTGGAGTAGCATAAGGTTGCTAACTTTTGACCAATCTAAGCAGAGGACATTGGCTGCATCAAATGTCAGACAAACCCGAAATGTTGATTGAAGGATTGGTTTATCCCTCTCTCTTTTTCTCTTTTTCTCTCTATCTCTTTTCATCCTTCTCTGTGCCTTGCTGTTTAAGATCTGAGTAGTCATGGCTCTCCACAACATTATCTCTTCTATAATTATAAGTTTTACTTGTTTCTTTACAGTCCCGCTTTGTCGTTGTGCCGTTCATTTACTCAACTAGGTTACTCTGCTTGTATTGCTTTCAGTAGGCCTTGTGAATATTTAATTCTTAGCCTTCTTTCCTCATAATTTTCTCATGAATTTCAACTGTTTTCTGCTTTTTAGCATCATTTTCTTTCTAGTTTTCTTGTTTTGTTTTATAATGTAATGTAATCGGGCCTGACTTGCCATTCGACTTCAGTCACTTTTTCACCGACGTGACGTGGTTACTTTCTGTATTTTCATGGCAACTGATCTGATGGGCTTTTTTCTTTGCCCGACCACGTCAATTCAAGCGTGCTACTAGATTGGCATCTAGGTCCCATCCTTTTACCGTTGAAATAATTAAATCTAACCGCTACTTCTACTCCAACAGTTTCTTTTCACGCACTTCCCGCCTGTATAACTTCCTGAACTGATAGGACAGTCGGTTGTGTCATAAGTGATACACGCTTTGGGCGATCATGTCTCGAAAAAGACATGACTGACTGGGCAGAATATTATCCAGCAATAGCTTGCGATTGCTTTCTGCGGTAGACTGGTTGCCAGCCAAGGCTATAGAACCCAATATGTTCTATTACTTAACCCATAACTGGCGGGAAGAAACAGATTAATACCTTTCTCAAGGATATTTGTGCGTAACTGAATGCAAGGAATTCAACTGGAATTCGAACTCGGCTTCTCGATTTGTCGTTCCGAGCCGATGTCCACTGCAACACAATGCCCATACTGATAGGTACAATCTCCAAAAATTTAAATGCAACGTCAATTGCCATCTTCTAACGTTTTGGATCCCATTCATCGTTTATTCTTTCTTCAAAACCCGCTGTACCCAGTCATTTCTTTTACTGTAAGTCTTTGTGAACTAGTGGTGGCCCTCCTTGCTCAGGGTGAAATGCTTAAAAAATGTCCTTGCCCTTAGAGTGTACATGATCTTAAATGGCGTCGTTTCACTTTTCCACGGTTGTGTATTCAGAGCAATCGATCTCTTAGGCTGGCTGCTAACCCTGACTAGAGGGCCAGTTTAGCCTGCTATTTAGTCCATAACTGGGTGTAGCACCTATTCTTCAAGTTTCTCGTTTCTAACACTACTATAGTATCCACAGTATTAATAGTGTCATGTAGGAAGTAATTGTTGCTTCTGATACGTGTAGTCGATCATGGTTCTCCAGACAAAACGCAACCTTTGAATGAAATGTGCTACTAAGATCACGTGACCATAAATATTTAGTATATAAAATACTCAGACATAAGTCTGGGTGTATTCTGCGTCAGGTAGAATTTTCATTGTCGGACTCTCTGCCTTGGGGCGGAAAGGAACCCAAACGAAGCTCCGACGAAGGGCGGAGTCACGTTTGGGGAAACGAAAAAAAGAATTGCCCGAGATTAAGGGCTCGGATTTCCCATTTTAAATTACCTTGTGTCACATCCGCCACAAACATCCGCCCTAGTGGGGGAGGTAGTAGATATCGTTATATGTTGGCCATGTTCAGTATGAACACTAACCACTAACCAAAGGGCAGTCTCGTCTGGAGAAAATTAGACTAAGTATCTGACCCTGCTATGTGTAGGGTCTACGGGGAATTTTTGTTTGGGTTTTAGAGCTATGCTTCACTACTATAAAAAGACCTTGTGCCACATTCCGCCTCAGTGAGGTGGCAGATAAATACCGTCATTCCGATGTTGTGCGTCACTGAAGAGATTGTTTCTGAGTGAATTATTCCGGGAACATTATTGTGTATTATTCGAAGGTTTTACCTAGCACGTTGACTTTATGCAAAGATTTCGAATATTATAACTCGCTGATAGCAAGTCATAAAATTCGATATTATTTTCCTTCAAAATAACGTAACGAAACCAACGTGATAAAAAATAGGTAGAAGAAAAATTTGTCGATTCAAATATGTTCTTGATTTGCGAGGTAAGTGTCCAGTATTTACATAAGATTAGATATATTGCATTGTAGCCCAAGACTCTGTTTTTTTTTTGTTTCTAAGGTAGTAATCGTGACCATCATTTGATTTACTTTACAAAAAAAATTAAACCAAATCGTTTTTCTTTATCTTTCCTCGTTAATTCAGATAACAAAGCCGTCCCAAGTCATCCCCAGGAGTCAGGCTGCGGTGGAGCATGCAAGACAGTGGTGATAGCTGTGGTATCTGGATTCCTTTGTTTTACCTACGCCGTCATTCTCGGTTACTGTACCTGGCGCTGTTATAGACAGCGGCACTTAAAAGCCAATGGAAACAAGAAGTACCACCCGGGCGTGTCCATGTCGGCCGTGCATTCTGACTATGTCGAAGAACAAAACCGGCTTGTACCCCCGAACAATCAAAGCGACATGACAACACAGAAGTCCATCGAGGGACACAGCGAGGTAAGCTTCACGCATGCGCTATGATCCGGGCGCAGTCACCTAACATCCGGCAATCAAGAAGCCATCTTCACCAAAAAAAAAAAATTTCACCTTCACAAATATGATTAAAATTTATATCGGTGACCTCCCACTGTTAAAAAAAAAGAATACATTGAAGAGAGAAGAGAAAAAAACTCTAATTGATTCCCCTTTTATTTTTAAAAACAAATTTTTCATTATCATTTATTTTGTTCGTCTTAAATTATATTGCATACAATTCCACATCCGTGTAAATTCTCACATTTTATAGCTGACATGACTTGGGACATTTTCTTTGTATTTTTATGCAAAGGATCCGTGGATAAATACATGAAACTTTATCAAAGATATTTCACAATATTTATTATATTACCGTTAAAAAGGTCACTATGTCTGGAGGAGGGGGAATAAAACGACTGCTAATTTCTGGCCTGTCGTTTTTTTTTTTGCAAGATTCGTACGATACTGATATCTAGAATTATATCATTCTCGAAAATAATTTACAGAATTATAAATTCATAAAAACTTCATTTTTTCTGTACTAAATATACGGAAATTATGAACTATGGTATATATATATATATATATATATATATATATATATATATATATATCATAGTTATATATATGCAGGTGTTACTCGTTTTTGCTATTTACATTTAATTTCATCAGTCAACTTGAGACAAGCTTTCTGGGAAGACTGTGTAGCATCGATATTTTTATAGGCTGTATAATGTTCATGGATTTATTCTGGTAATATAATCACGCAAAGTGATACATGCATCATCACGCTCGCATGCATTCATTCACATGCACACACATACATTTGTATATATATATATATATATATATATATATATATATATATATATATATATACAGATGCACAAAATATATAAACAAATACATAATTGGGTGAATAAGGTTGTGTTTCATTTTGAAGTGCCTGCATTAATCTTAATCTGAAAAAGAAGAAATCAACAGATGTCTTTAAAACGAATGTTTATATTTTTAAAAACTAAAAACATGCTTTCAAACCTCATTAAAAATATTTTACGTGATTTTTAGTAGCTCTTCTTAATTTCTAGTACAAGATTTTCTAATCCTCCTAAAATTCATGTATCTTGAAACGTAATCTGAACTTCTAGTGTTAAGCGTTTTTATTATATTCTAATTACAGAAACGAGTGTTCTAATCTTTGTTGCTATTATAACGTCTTGGGGAATTTTTTTTTACTTTACCCAGATGAATATTAGACAGCATCCCTAAAATTAAGTTTCTAAAAGGGCAATTATCGTATTGGTAATGGTAAAAACTACCACTGGATTGAGGAAAGCGAATGTTGGCATTGGTGATACTCACAATATATTCTAATTTTAAGTACTTTCAATTTGGCTCTTTCTAGTAGACAACGAACAGACTGCTTGGCCTGACAATCATTCTTGTAATAAGTTTTCTAGTTTTTTTTTATTTTTCGTAAATAGCTAAAATTAGGCCGCATTCAGGATTGAACTCATCACTGAAAATGTAAAATTCTAGGGAGCGATTGCACAGAAACTTTTCCTTGGTTTAAAAAAAATAATTTTCATACGAAGAAAAATAAAACACTAATCCTGATTCATTTAAAAGAAAAACGAATCCACGGTTTTTGATTGGCTAATTCATCTAAATTAAAAACACATTTACGCATGTAGCGAAACACTAAAACCATGGCAGATATTTTTTGTTACTTTTTGGGTGCATTCTCAATTTGGGAGGAGGAGTTCGGCGTGACGAGCTTGTCTAAAAGTTACAACGGAGTAGTGAGTTTAGTACTCACTGATGCCCCATAATTTTGTCCTTGTCCAATATCTAACCTATGCTTAGTAAATTGGCATCCTCAATTTACGTGGTTAATACTTAAAAATACATGGTCGTTTACAAGACGTGGTTTAATATAATGACTTAGAAATAAACACAATTACATTTCCATTACTATACCTTGGTTTAAAATATGCTTTTAGAGGAAAAATACTTTTGAGTAGTAGAATGTCTAGAATGTTCAAATGTCAACAGGTTGAGGGAGAAGTGTTTTTTTTGATAATGTCGTCCTGGGTGTTGGGTGTAATATCTGCGTGCGACACCATTGGGAAGTGCTTGAAAAACATACTACAGATTTATTCAAGCAGCGTGAATGAAATTAGGTAGAAAAAAACTGTTCGTAAGCTCTCGACGGATGTGTTAGCACAAAGTCGCAGGTCATCGTGGTCAAAGATTTGAGTTAAGTGGTCTTGACTTGATCAAAATGGATGGTAATCTTAATAAGTAATACACTTTCTCCCAAAAACTGTCACTAATGTCTACACACTATAATGGTAGTATAAACCACGGGTGAGAACTGTAGGTGCTAAAAACACATATCTTTGTAAATATTGAACAAGCTCAAATATGCCTATGTCTGCAACAGGGATTGGCTAATCGCCCCCTTAGACTGGTGAGATCGGCAACGAGGTAACCGGCCATTATATATATATATATATATATATATATATATATATATATATATATATATATACTTACATCAAATCTCGCAAGCCTTCTCTCTGTAAGCAGAGAGATTACTTGTTGGGTTTGAATGTGGTTGGACTCTAGTTCTTTGTATATTTTTCTCTCCCCACTCTCATTAGAATTTTATTTTATTTTCTTAGATTAAATTTTCCAGAAATTAAACTTGAAGAGATCTTGGACGAAACCGGTTGTTTGTTTTAGTTCTTAGTGTATATATATATATATATATATATATATATATATATATATATATATAGTGGTAGAAACAAAGGTATATATATTTCACAGTTTGGCAATTAGTATTTTTTATAAAGTGCTCAGTGCAGAAGTAGACCTTTTTATAAAGATATAGTTATTATTAGTGTTATAGTAATAACCTGTCGGACTGCTACTCAAGTTGGGTTGAAGTCCCATATGTTATTATTATAACATTAATAAAAACTATCTTTTTCTCTGTCTCTCTCACTATATATTTATATATATATATAGGTGAATTAATAAATATACAAATGGGAATACACACACATATATATATAAATATTATTTAGGTGTTAATAAAACAATGATCAATGTAGTAGAGAACAAAACTATTACATATATTAATAGAT
The DNA here is from genome assembly GCA_037127315.1 of Ascarosepion bandense. NCBI lineage: Eukaryota > Metazoa > Mollusca > Cephalopoda > Sepiida > Sepiidae > Ascarosepion > Ascarosepion bandense. The sequence continues at coordinate 17,008,242 of JBBBDQ010000191.1, forward strand.
ATGCATATCACCCTACGTCGGTGGCCCGAATATATATATATATATATATATAAATGTATGTGTGTATGCGTATTACAATGTAAAGAAGGCTATATCCTTAATTCATGCAAATGTAGTTACAACTATTTTGAAGTTTATTAATAGATTTTTTTCTTTCCGATGCAAAAGCAAAATAAATAAATTAATAAACCCAACATGAAGCAATTTTGAAAAATGCCTGAAAAACATACCAATTTTGAGTGAAACTGGTAGTCGGAACTGTTTGGAAGCAATCGATGGTTTGAAAGCGCAAATTAACCATCCATCGTAAACGCATGTTTGACCAAACTCTTCAGAATGGTAATCACGCTAGATTATGAGTTGTTTCCCAGAAACAGCAATTAAGATTAGGTAAATTTAGTTGCAGTATAAACAGCAAATTGGCTCTGTGAACAACCACAATGAGCAGGCGCCTGCAACAGGGATTCGTTACCCACTTTAGCTGACTGGAATATTTGGATACGCGTGAACATTTATGCTTATTAGATATTTTGTACTGAAATCGATTTCATTTCTACAGTATGTCAAACGAATACAAAAAAAATCAGATATTGGTATAAAAGAAAAATACCTAGCTACTAATCTTACTAAGCATACGTTCTCTGGCCATTAATTTCCTGTTTGCATATCCGGTAGATAATATATGTGCAAATATATTTGAAAAATTCGTCATTTCAAACCTTTGAAATAGGCTGAACTAAATCTGTTCAAGTTTAAAATAACATCTTTAAATCGTTGTTGTATCATCATCATCATCATCGTCATCATCGTCATCATCATCATCATCACTTTGAATAACACGGTAATAGAGCAGAGCATGGACTTCCGATTGCAGCCGAGTGAGTTGAACCATTTTCCAGACGAACATTACGCTGTTAAATGCTTTATCCACAAATACCAAAGATGAGCGAGAATTGTAACTAAAACTCGAATAATGATATCAGTCTGGTCCTCGGTGTCAGTAGAATATGCTGCTATCTTGCTCTACATCGTCTATGCAAACGACCACCATTTGCGCGGAAACAGAACCTGGTATTATCATTGAACACAAAAGGGTACCATTCGGTCCCATGAAGTAGTCCTCTCGCAACACAAACAAGAGACGTGTATGACGGTGTTTAATCCTACTGCAAGTAGACGATTCCTAACATTTTGTGTTGACACATTTGATGCACATTTGTTATGAATGGTACTACCGTCTCCGTACGAGTTACCACCGTTGCGCTTAAAAGGCGTCGATCTTGGCGAGTGTCTGTACTATGTCACCGTCCATGACCTGATTGATGGATTTAGAAATATTCATTTGACAACTGTGGCCACCATTGAAGTACGAAAGAGACTCTACGTTCAATATGTGCAGTAATCTTTCAAAAGAATCATCTAGCCACTTGAAGGTCTACAATCCGTCCTCTTTGTAACTGAACTAAAAGTGCGTGTGCATATCTCCACTACACGACACATCCTAGCACATAACTCATTCACCAGTTTCAATTTTGTCTCAAAATTTGTGGTAATTTAAATCTTAGACACAAATGACGCTCCGTTAATAAAAAGATGGACGCAGATTTTTAAAATTAGACCAGAATATCTACTAAAAATTACAATTTAGTATATCGAGGCAGCAGATAATTTCCTAAACATAGACTGTTAAATATAAGAGACAATGTATGTCTGTTATGTTTAATCGTGAGCAGTTCTAAACGGAAATTAAAGCCAAAATACGATGTTTAGAACGGCTCAGGATTAAACATAACAGATATTCATTGTCTCTTATATTTAACAGTACACGATTAGTAAAAACTAGAATATAACTAGCTTTGACCTTAAGGATTTTTCAACTTCATTTACGTCATTGAACTTGGTTTGGAACTTACGGTCTTTAAAGACAGACTTTGTAGTTCGTAAGAAAAATATTAGGTGCTGTTTGCATTACAGCCTTCTATACTGTGCCATTTTCCGCCCGAAGATGAAACACGACTGTTAAACGACAATAAGCCTAACCATAACCCTAACTCTTATACGATCGGAATGGCACCCCTGGGGCTTAGAGAGTGCACTGTTTCCATATGCCATCGCCGAGATCTGTGTTCTGAAGAGATCACTTCAATCTCAGCATCCAATGAAAGCCAAACACAGGAGACATCATTTTATGGGCTATAAGTCCATTCTCAACTCAACTTCAAACCTTCATTCTATATTTATGGTTTTGATATACCTGCAGATGTCTCTGCCATTGCAAATATTGGACTGTTAAACCACTCCAGATCTTGTTCACAAAAGGACTGAATTTTAACCAAACAAAATAATAACATTATCACACGAGAAGAATAGACGCCTACTACTACTGTTTAATCGTTTTTGAGAAAGTAATATTTCTGTCATTTTAACTGGGAGTTTTAGTTTTGTTTCAATGTAGAATATAGAGAGAGATGAAAGAAAGAATGAATTTTCTTCTATGAATTATATGAATTTTTCTATGATTACACGGAACGGCAAGAGAAACTTTAACATTCGTGGCGGAAAACATTGGATAGCTGTTCACTTTATAAATGTTTCCATTAATAAAGCTACGCATTTGCAACATATACAAAAATCACTTGACAAATCACGTGGTTTGCTTTACCAACATTCGAAAATATCTTTTTGGAACAAACCGTAAAAATATGCCTTATTATACACACGCAAACACATGCACACATATATGTGATATAACGATATATATTTTTATGTATGATCAAAAATAGTGGGTAAAAATATATGACAAACTAGAAAAAGTTTTTTTTAATTATACAAAGATTCAATTAGAAATTTAAAAAATATTTTAAAATTTATATTAAACATATTTTTTTCAATTCAAAATAAGACAAATTAGAATTCATAGCATCCCTCTTTCTTGCGCATGTGTAAGTCGCAACAACAACAAATTTAGTCATGGATTTTTACACACACACACACACACACACACACACACACACACACACACACACACACACACACACATATATATATATATATATATATATATATATATATATATATAAATTCTTAAGATGTTTAAGTTAATTTTGTACTAACAATTGGACGTAGTAAATGCATTAATATAATTTTATTGCAATCCGTTCATTTGCTAGGTATCTTTTCGTTGACGGTTGAAAAAACATCTTAGAGAACTACGTCCTGAAAAACAATTTACTCAGCCAAATTATTATGAATTAGAAGCTCTTGAACACTGAAACAAACCTATTCATGCGCAAGAAATATATACAGGCTGTCCACAAAGTCCGTGTGCACTTTAAACAGTTTATAGCATTATTTGTATTTGTGACAGAAATAATCTGCAAACTTGAAACCTAATACAGTGTTTCAACAAGATGGAGATCCTTGCCATTTTGCTCTGCGTGTTAGACAGTTTCTAAATCAGGAATTTCCTAACTGATGGATCGGAAGGAGTGAACCATTTTATTGGCCTCCACGTTTGCCAGATTTGACTCCGTTAGATTTTTTATAGGGACATGTGAAAACAATTGCGTATGCAACCAATCCTAGTTAATTAGAAGATTTGAAAGTTAATGTAATTTCAGGCATTACTGTAAATCCATTGGTAAATGTTTTCCGTGAACTGCAAAATCGTATTATCGTTTGTATTGCTAATAATGTAGAAAACATAAAAACTAAATAAAATTTCAATAAAATCTTAAAAATATAGATCTACTTCTTTCTAATCCTTTTTACAAATTATTTCTGTCGCAAATACAAATAAAGTTATAAATTTTTTAAAGTGCACACGAATTTTATGGACACCCTAGAATAATTGTACGGAAATTATACGGGTGTTTCCTTACTGTATTTTTGACACGGTCTTTTGTTTTTTAAAATAAACCAGTACAACAGTTTCATTATCTAGGCAATAAATGCCACATTCCACGTTTCAGTTACAACAATACCGTCCAAATCATTTCTTTTGTTGAAAGTCAACTAGTTTTCACCAATTAATGAAACAATTCACTGAAGACGTTGAATGGGAAAACTTTTACGTTGTCCTTCCGTCCTCCGCACACACACACACACACACACATACGTGTATGTGTGTGTGTGTGAAATTGGTCATAGCAAGTGCAGTCTGTTTAATGTTTGAACGCAATCTTCAGGCCATTGCTTGCTTTCAAGCATGAAACAAATTGACTCTTGGTGTTGACCGTCTAATTTTACATGTACATACTCTCCATTTTTGGGACTGAACAGTTTTACCCATAAATATAGCATACCTTAAAACTATACTTTTATGATGACGATGATTTATATATATATATATGGTTTTAATTTTCTGGGAATTTTATTCTAAAAGTAAAAAAAGAATTCAAATGAAAGTGGGGAAAGTGGGGAAGAAAGAAATTTAAATAATGAAAAGGGCGAGAGACAAATTATATTCAAACCCAACAAGCATTCTCTCATTGTTTGCAGAGAGCTTGCGAGATTTGATGTAAATGGACTCCAGAACTTTTAAATGATGTATAGAGTGCGACTTTGATAGGATTGTAAAACAGTCGCAACTCAATCCAGCTAAACATTCCCTGCTAGTTATAGCATGTTGGGCTATAGAAGACCCGGATATATTTACTAGTTGACCACTACTTTTCTTCCCCGCTTTCATAAGAATTTTTTTTTTTACTTTTAGAATAAAATTCCCAGACAATTAAAACCTGAGGAAATTTGGGACGAAACCGTTGTTGTTTTAGTTCTTAGTATGTCATTAATTGCGGCATATTCCTTGCCATAATAAAATTTTGTACCATCAAAAATCTGTTTATATATATATATATATATATATATATATATATATATATATATATATTGATTGATTGATTGTTTAATACTTAGTTTTTACTCCTAATACTGATAAACCAGTACACATTGTATTAACAAGTATTCGATACAATTATATTGCAGAACTTTTGAATATTTTCTATTTTTAAATGAGTTATTTCATACAATCATGGATGAAAACGTCATAATTCGGTTGAATTTAAACAATACGCGTTCATAAATACTCTACTACGTGAACGTTCAAATAAAACACCGTTACAAGAGCGTTCTTAAAAAGAAAAACGGTAAAAGGTAGAATCAGTTATTAAAAATCGCCTGAAAACACCACTCATGGTAGCAAAACACCACCTAGGTAGCAAAGTAACTCGTTTAAAAATGGAATATATATATATATATATATATATATATATATATATATATATGGATATTACTTTCCTTTTGTATATAAATTGCTCTATTAAAATCCTTGTAAAATATATTTTAATACTTATAACCTTATTCACCAGAAGAGTGTGGGGAGCAATAAAAGTGCAAAATCATCGCAAAGAATAATGGCGAAGCGCCGTACGTACGTAAGAAACTCTTGCGAATTTAGAAACTCCATGTTAATAACTGCGTAGTAGATATTATGGAGATAAGAAAAATTCTGTTAAATGCAAATCTTTAATTTGTTTCTCTGGATTAGTAACAGACCCAGTGATGAGAATGTATGCAGAAAAAATGGAATTACGCCTTTTTCCAAAAAATACAGATTACGCTTTTACAGTTAACTGCTATTAAATTGTCATTATATTTTGACAAAACATTTTATTGGTCAGAAATGATTTGTTTGAACATTATTTTTGATCGATACTCGTAATTAAGTAGATATTCTGTTTATAATCAAACAGTATTATATATTTATTTCTACCGGCCTGATTATTTATGATAAATTCTTGTTACGAAAATGTGTGTCATTCGGCAGGATTCGAACCTGTTATATAGACTTGATTTGACTTCGTTTAGACCGTTGGTCATTCGTGGTCGAGAGGTTTAAGGCGCGTCATATCAATTGGTGGCTTCCTCTATGTGGACAGGGGTCACAGATTCAATGAAATCTGGTCTATAAACTGGTTTCTTACAAAGAATACATATTCTATTCATACTAATCTATCCTAAACATCTTGTCAGGATTAAATAACGCATCGATGTTGATATACTATAAAACAAAACAAACCAAAACAATCCTACAAACTGATTTCTTACAAAGAGTAACTATTCAATTCATACAAAGTTATCCTAAAAATCTTGCTGGCATTAAATAACTCATTGAGGTTGAAAAACCGCAAAACAAAATAAACCAAAACAAAAAAGCACATGACCGCAAAAAATGTTCATAGAAATTGTGCTAGAAACACATGCAAAAATCACACTTTTTTGTTCATTGCTTGGAGCATGAATAGAAAATGAGGCGGAGTAATACTGATTATAAATTGTTTGAAATGATCCGATTGAAAATAAAATGAAACCTATTTTTGCGCATTTGAACTTTTTGAAACTTACGAATTCATGTTTAAATATTAGCCTTTTCATTTCATTTTTTAAAAATAAAACTTTCTTTTTTTCAAATGTTTTATCGCTGTTTTTCGGCCCACAAAAAAGAAGGAACACTTACGACAATATGTAATAACAATAATACATAAGAGCTAAATGATATATCTGCAATATTCTAAATGAAGTCCCAGAAAATAAAATATGATAAAATAGCTGTCACAGTGACCAAAATTAATAACAGAGAAGATTAAAATCTATTATTTTACAAAGCATACAATAGCGTATTCAATTCAGCTTAATAGATGTCAACATATATTAACAGAAATAGACACATGTACACTCTCAAGGATGTGCGTTGTGGTACAGTGGATATCGACTCGGAACGAGAAACCGGGGAGCCGAGTTCGAATTCCAGCTGAAACCATTGTATTCATTTACGCGCAAATACCCTTGGGAAAGGTATTAATCCGTCTCTTCCTTACAGTTATGGGTTAAATAGCAGGACAGATTGGGTTCTATAGCCTTGGTCGGCAACCAGTCTACCGCAGAAAGCAATGGCAACCTACTGCGGGATAATCTTCTGCCCAGTCAGTCATGTCTCTTTCGAGACATGATCGCCCAAGCGTGTATCACGTATGGCACCTAAACCGACTGACACTCTCAAGTATAGAAAGAGCGATTGAGATTAAAAGGAAAGAACTAAATAGTTATATGAGTCTTGTAATGGAGTTGAACTGTTTGGATGTAACATATCTATATAAGTACTGATGAATATTCAGAAAGAAACATTGCTTATTTTAGCTAGGTTCGACAGGAGACTTTAGCAAACCTTGCAGGAGAAATATATATTTGTAAAGAGAATAAATCATGAAATCAAAAGTAGAGGAGGAAAAAGCCAGCACTGCAAAAAACAGATCTTGTCAAAAAAATTGTTACTGATACATGTGGAAGGTGAAACAAGTAGAAAAAGAAATTATGATCGCCGCGCTGGATCTCTTTAATTGACATGCTGGCGTATTATATTTCTACATATATCGTTGTCTATCTGAATCCCAGTTTCTTCAATACTATCTATCTATCTATCTACCTATCTATCTACCTACCTATCTATCTATCTATCTATCTATCTAACTATCTATCTATCTATCTATCTATCTAGTTGAATCTCTTCAAATCTATACGAGGATCAATCCGAGCTCAATGCCTTCTGTAGTATTGGCACCCGACGTCATAAGCGTTATTTTTATTGCACTTGTAGAGATTGAGGTTTACTGTGACATCATGTTGAAACACCGCGTCCGCACAATCACCGAAGTTAAGCAATGTCGAGAGCCTCGTCTGTACCTAGATGGGTGACCGCTTTAGAATACCAGGTGCTTTTAACTTGGATATGATCGGAGTGTAATGGATAATGACATTTTGTTAATTAGGTTCTCTCGAAAAACATTATTACGATTGCTAGTGTTTTAACAGTTATCATCGCTCTTTTGCTAATGCTTTTCATTTCCGATTACCAAAAGCAATGCTTAATCAGGGCTTGCAACCCTAAATGAATTTATTTTCCACTCAGTAGAAAATAAGTTACTGATAATTTTGTTTAATCTATTTAACTAATCTATTTTCTTTTTCAAGAGCCATCTCCCTTCAGGACATTGATGAACATAACTTACTACAACTTCTTCTCCTTCGTAGATTTTATCAATATTTGTTACCTTACTATCTTTTAACATCTCTGTTACATCCATTTACACATGCTTTTTAGGTAGGTTACTTGATTCCCTCTGTTCCACTTTTCTGTAATATAACATCCGAGTTCAGTGCTTTCTGTAATATTAGTACACGACGTCAAAAGCGTTATTCGTATTGCACTTGTAGTGATTGAGGCTTACTGACACATCATGTGGAAACACCAGTTCCGCACAATCACCGAAGTTAAGCAACGTCGAGAGTCTGGTCTGTACCTAGATGGGTGACCGCTTTAGAATACCAGGTGCTTTTAACTTACATATGATCGTAATGACATTTTCCTAATTAGGTTATCTCGAAAAATATTATTACGATTGCTACTGCTTTAGCAATTATCATTGCTTTTTTGCTAATGCTTTTGATTTACATCCATTTACACGTGCTTGTTAGGTAGGTTACTTGATTCTCTCTGCTCCACTTTTCTGCAATATAACCTGCGAGTTTCAAATTCTCTAAACCCACTTTCTCATGACGTGTCGCAGGAATTTCAATCGACTGTTTCTGATTGTGCGCAAAAGTGTTAATTTTTTTTTCATTTTCCTTAAAAATTCCTCTCTGCTTATTGTATCGTCTAAGGGATTCGTATCATCCTTCTGTAGAATCATTCCTCTGTTGTCTTGTTTCCTCTTCAGCTGTGAAGACATTGTAAAGCACTCACTGCCATGAAGGAGGATTGATAGCCGCTGAGAATTCTTTTATTTGTTTCTAATGAAATTTTTATCTTTCTTAATACTTTGTTTAGCTTTCGGAAAGCATAACAAACACTCAAGTTCGTTTTGCTCTAAAGGAAAGCAACGACTGATTGATTTAAAGTGTACTGTACCATCAATAAAGGAATTTAATGAGAAAGTATTGTGTAAGTATTTTCATGTTGCTATTTTTTAACATAGTTGAATGTAAGTAAATTGTGGACAAAGACAATGTGTTCATATTTGATATGATAAAAATTTATCAGTATTTTAAAAATTATGCATTCACAAATTGCCTCACTTTATCAAAATGCCATATTTGTTTTCCTCTTTGGTAGACATATAGTTTATTTTGTATTTGTTGTCTTTGTTATGATCTGAGATTAAGGAGAGGATGGTTAAATGAAATAAAGACAAGAGGAAAACTATATTTTAAATCGCCTACTTTAACATACATAGTGAAAAGTTCAAAGAACATCTCGTGACTTTGCACTACACATGAAGAAATTCTAAAACAGACTAACATATATATATATAGAGAAAAAAATTTTTTTTTAAATTTTCAAAGAAAACGGTTGAATTCCCTTCATTTTAATATCTCGTGACTTTGCACGACACATGAAGAAATTCAAAAAACTAAAATGTTCTGTTGATCTTTTGAAATGATTGATGAGCGTCTTTGTGGTTACCAACATTGTTTGTTTATAGCTACGCAATTTAGAATAAAGCTCATTTTGTCTTTTTGCCTTGATAAAGTCCATCACAGGACGAAACGCGTAAGCAATTTAAAATACAGTTTTCCTCTTATCTTTACATCATTTAACCATATATATATATATGTATATATATATATATATATATATATATATATAAATGTACAATTAAAATTTATATAAAAATCTTCTGCTGAGAAGAATGTATTTTTCAATACGTGTATAAACGGAGACAAACATTATCTATCTATCTATCTATCTATCTATCTATCTATCTATCTATCTATGTGTTTCTCATTATTATAGAAATTACATTTAGAATGTGCATATATTTGAGTAGACATCTCTGATTTTTAACAGTGAAATTGATATATACCGGCAAAAATATCGAAAGTCCTATCAAAGAGAATTGAAAATTCCATTGAGAAATCTTTCAAAGTCTATTAATTTATGATAAAAAACGAATATCTACCCAAACATGTGCATCATTACATCTATTATTTATACCAATAATAACGACAGTCGAAATCTCAATTAATTACGCAATATATATATATATATATATATATATATATATATATATATATAGTTATTTTTATAATAATAGCATACTGCAATTTAATACTTGTAAAGTTACTTTGTTTAATACAGCATCATGGAGCTGTGGAAATCGATGAACACCTGTTGATGGTGTATTTAACACTGAAAGTTAATAGTAATTAAGTTACAGTATGCTATAATAATAATAATAATAATAATAATAATAAATACCTTGGTGTAAGTGAGAGTGAAAACATTCACCATAAAAAAATGAAAGAAATAGTGCGTAAAGAGTACTATAGAAGGCTACGAATGATATTAAAAACTGAATTAAATTCACAGAACAGAGTTATGGCCATTAATAGCCTTGCAATCCCAGTTGTCCAATATAGCTTTAACATCTTAAACTGGACTCTAAACGACATCAGGCGAATGGATTCTAAAACAAGAAAGCTTCTTTCTAAGCATAAGATGCATCATCCAAAGGCTGATGTAGACCGTCTATACATACCCCGTAAAGAAGGTGGAAGAGGTCTTATTCAGCTAGAATTGTCATACAAGACAACTATTGGCTTACTAACATACATAGAAACAACAAAGGATTGGATGTTACAATTAGTAAGGCAACATGAAGAAAGAAAGAAAAAATATTCAATAATAAAAGAAAGCAGTAAATACAAACAAGATTTACAGTTAGTAGATTCTGTAGAAAAGCAAAACAGAAGCCAAGAACCAACTATTGCGGCAAAAAATATGAAAATGAAAGCCAAAGATAAAGCTCTTGATCAGATGAAACAGCGCTGGCAAGACAAACCTCTGCATGGCCAATATCCAGAACGTGCCAATAAATCCAATGTTGATAAAGTTAATACTCATCGATGGTTACGTGCATCTGGATTAAAGTCTGAGACTGAAGGCTTTATTCTTGCAGCGCAAGACCAAAGTCTTTTCACTAGAAACTTTCAGACAAATATTATACATAATAATGTGGATCAAAAATGCAGGTTCTGAGATAAACACAAAGAAATAATAGACCATCTAATTATAGGTTGTTCTGTACTTGTCCCAAATGAATATAAAAATCGTCACAATAGAGTGGGGCAATATTTACACCGGACAATGTGCAAACACTATGGAAAATCTGTAAACAAACACTGGAATGAACATAACCTAGCATCGGTTACAGAAATAGAAGATGTCACCATTCTATGGGATTACACCATCTACACAGACAGAAAAATGAAGCAAATAGGCCGGACATTATTGAAAGAAAGAAAAAAACTTGCCTATTAATTGATATGACTTGTCCAGCGGATTGTAACATAGCATTCAAGGAATTAAAAAAAAACTGTCAAAATATAAAGACCTGGAAATTGAAATAGAAAAATTGTGAAAATTGAAAACAAAAGTCGTGCCAGTGATAGTAGATGCACTTGGAATAATAAAAAATGGAACAAAACAACACATTGAAAGAATCCCTGGAAATCCCAGTATAAGAGATATCAAAAAAAATTTCTTATTAAGTACAGCCCACAAACTAAGGAGAATTTGTCTATGTAACGCTAGGGATGATAGGGGAGATAGAAAAAACATAAAATAGAGCCATAATAACACGCTGCGATCTGCAAACTTGGTTGGTAGTGCGACCATAGCAAAAATCTAAATATGATGAAAAATGACAATAATAATAATAACTATATATCTAGTGTCTACTTCTGTAGTCAGCACTTTTTAAAAGTAAATATCTAATTATGGGATATACTTTCATTAATATTAGCCACTTATATTATTATTTTTTATTTTTTATTTTTTATTTTTATTATTATTAATATATATATATATATATATAGAATAAAAAGATTCATTTATTGTTGTTATTATTATTATTAATAATATTACTTTCTTTTTGTATGATACATTAAGTGTACATAATAGTATTTTTGACGCTACACGTGTTTCTAGTCTAAATTTGACTCTCTTCAGGTCAATAAACCTGTGACTTCACATATCGAGATCCGTTGGCTTCACGCATTTGTTATTCTATACCAATTTCTCTTGTTGGATCAACCCTATTTCTGTTATATATATATATATATATATATATATATATATATATATATATTAAATTAAATTTTATATTTGTTCTGTAATGTTTATTACATGCAGCTCTCCTCCTGTATCATTGTTTAATATTAAAATTTAATATTTAATATTAATTAGGATTGAGTTTTGGAATTTTTTTTTTTAATTTTTTTTTTTATAAGCGTTTCACCCCGAGCAAGGCATGTCACTGCCACTACTGCCCAGGGGGCTACGTAGAGTGGAGAAAGGATGATTAAATATAGGAAATGTCAAAGGGTGGGTGATAGGCGGGTAAGGATACCGAGAATGAGGGTTGGGTAGATGAGAGTGTTCTGAGAATAGTTGGGAGTTAGTGTGATAGGAGGTGTCTATTGACCCTACATTTAAACACCTGGAGATTGTAACCTTCCTGCTTTTTCCGCTTGGATTAAAGTATTTAAATATATATATGTAAAAGAAAAAGCTGAACCGTCGATGAAACCAACGAACAATTTTCCAAAAGAACTAAAACCCTTATCCATATAAATTCTCGAACAAAAACAATGATAAAAAAGAACTAAAGACACACCTTCTTGCCTACTAAATACACACACACACACACACACACACACACATATATATATATATATATATATATAGATAAATAAATTAATATTACATTAAACGTAATTTTTGTGGATGCACTTGGATAAATATATATATGAAATGTAGTGCGTTGAATGCTAGTGGTAGTAATGTAGTGTTTAATGTATAATAACAAAACTATAATCTTACACTCTCTTCTGATCTGAAATGGAACCACTACATTGAGTCCAGAGCTAAATCCACCGCTAAGAAGGTTGGGTCACTGTGTCGGGCCAGGATGTTTTTCCCGCCTGAATCCATCCTGCATATATACAAATCAGCCATTCGTCCGTGCATATAATACTGCTGCCATATATGGTCAGGCGCCCCTGCTGTTCACCTCAGTGTTCTCGACAGGCTCCAAAGGAGAATCAGTAATGTGATAGGTACCGACTTGGCGACTCGACGAGATGTGGCCCTCCTTTGTCTGTTCTATAAATACTTTCATGGCATCTGCTCCAACGAACTGAAGTCACTGGTGCCTCTGCAACAGGTGTTTACTCGTGCAACCAGATTGGCAACTGGGTCCCACTCATTCACAGTTAGATTAACCAAATGCAGACGACAATTCTACTCTTGCAGCTTCTAGAACTCGCTTCTATATTCTTGCTTTTCTGACGGCTACAACCTCCAGGAATTTAAATGCAATGTAAATACTCATCTATTAACTGCAATGTAAATACTCATCTATTAACCACTTGTCTCTAGTTCTTTCACCATCCCGTATATCCTTTTCTTTCTCTCCACCTTTGCAACTGTCATCACACCTGTATTCTCATCCTTCTCTTGCTCCTTTCTAACTGTTTGGTCTTCCTCTTCACTCTCTTTTACTTAATCGTTTTACTCTTATGTAGCCCCCTGCTCATCAGTGGTATTACCGCCTTGCTCGGGGTGATACGATTAAAAATATATATATATACGTTTTCCTTACCGGTAGTAGCACTCTCATTATTTTTTTAATATAATACATCACTCAATAAATCCCTAACTAATAAAAACAACTTTTAAGAAAAATTCGACTTTATTCAACAACGTAGTCTCCTTCTAGAGTGATACACTGATTTCAACGCTCATCTAAAAAATCGATAATTTTGTAGAAGGATTTGTGTTTGCCTTAAAATACGCCTCAGTTTCCACTTCTTTATTAGAGCCAAATCTCTTTCCCTGGAGCATTCTTTTGAGGTCTGCAAACAAACAATAGTCACTGGAGGCCAGATCTGGAGAATAGGCTGGATGCAGAAGCTAATTCAAAGTGCAATTCATGTAGTTTTGCCATCGACTTGTGACACAGTGCATTGTCTTGATAGAAGATTACTTTTTCTTCTTCAGTTCAGCATCATTTGTGTCAGTACGACCGCGTTTAATGTCAGCATACCACCACTTAACCTTTGTTTCCGACGGAGTAGAGACTGATTAACATTTATCAAGTTATTGCTTTGCTTGAACATTATTTTCCCATCAGAAAGCAA
>JBBBDQ010000191.1:17027500-17137500 GCA_037127315.1 Ascarosepion bandense
GAGTTTTCTTTCTTTATATCGGTTATATATCATATAGTCTCATCTTTTCCTATTACCCTTACTTGGTGTTTAATAATAAGGTAGACTGGATTCTTTGGCCTTGGTTGCACCAGTTCTCGCTCTTCGGTTCTTCCGAAAAGTGTGGTTTGTTCTGTACAAACTTTCCTTATTATAATCTAATTTTATATGTGAGTAGTTTTGCTGTTCCATACCAAGAACTAAGTCACTGGACACTCATAATTCTCAAACGACGGATGAGTCTCTCTCTCTCTCTCTATATATATATATATATAGATATCACAAGATAGTGTGGTGCATATGTGACCAATGTATGAAGTTAATATTGTTTCTTGATTGTTAATTTTGTCGATACAATCTCCGAAAAAGACATAAGAATACATAAATAGTATAAAAGGTAAATGTTTGCAAATTAGATGCTACAAGTGTTTATATATATATATATATATATATATATATATATATATATTGATATGATATTATTACCATAAATTTCATTCTTTACTATAGACTGTGGTACATATGTGACCGATGAATTTGATGTTGTTTGTTGATTGTTAGTTTTGGAGATAAAAAGGAACAAATGACATTAAATTTACATTTGCTACACATGTACCATTGCCTCTATTATATATATATATATATATATATATATATATATATATATATCAATGTCAGTTTGTGCATTGGGGAGTTTTATTATACTTATTAACCTTAGATTTGTTTGGCATAAGATCACTACGGGCAGAGACGCAGTTTGGGAAAATGCATCCAAGAGTTGCTCTAAAGACGGGTGATCGGTAGTCATACCGATGCAAGCTAAAACGACGGTTGTGGGGGCTGACCAATTTTTATCATTGGCCCGAGAGTAAGCACATTAAACCCGACCTTATTTCCCATCGCGTCTCAGACTCGGGAAAATAACCAATACTGTGGGTCACTTAGCAGGGCCTGGTCGTTAACCATAACCCCGTAGAATTTGTCATAATCACCTTATTCTTAAATAAAAAATAAATAAATTAATAAATATCTAACCATTCTGCAAAAAGCTTTGATATTTTTAGAACATTCTGCAATATGATGCAAATCAAACATTAATCGAACGTAATTTTTAATAAAAATAAAAACAAATGTTATGGACACAAATCATTTTTATTTTTTATTTTTTGTTGTGTAATGTATTTTTTATTTTATTTTGTATCATTTTAATTCATCTCGGTTTTTCCCTTCAAGAACTCCTGTTATTGTTCATATTCCACGGTGTAAGGAGCTCATGCTTTTTTGTTATTTTCTCTTTGTTAATAAAATGTTCGAAATTCGCATTTGCTTTTTTGTTTTATTTGGCTTGATTTTTTCACCTTTTTTCCGTATATATATATATATATATATATATATATATATATATATATATAGATAGATAGATAGATAGATAGATATACTGAAATTTATATAGATATATGGATAGATGAACATAGCGTCAGGAAATAGCAAATATATAATTTTATGTATCTTTCCATTTTATTACCAACATTTGTCTTTAAGAAATGTCTGTATTAGTTAATCGACAATATACATGTTCATATGTAGAAATTTTACTTAACTTTTAATAATGATTTATACTGCCACCATAAAGTTTCCGGTGATCCATTCTACGGCCTTCTTCCGAAAACCTATCTATGTGCAGAGAGAATGCCTTTTTCTTTTTTGTTGGGGAAAGTACTGTTTGAATTCGTTCTTTCTTTCTTTTTTCTTTCTTTAATTATTTATTTTATTTTGTCTCTTTTTTCTTGTCTCATTGATTAAAATAAAAATTTAAAAAAACAAAAACTAAAAAGAAACAGAGTTTCTTTTCCAATGGATGATAAACTGGGAGAAAATCTTAGAATGGATCGACCGAAATCACAAACAATTAAAAAGCAAATAAGTTTACTTATCCAAAAATATTTTTGAATACTTATAGGGACACAATATGAAGAAATAACTTTATTTTTACTAAAAGGGATGGAGTAAATTTCTATTTAGTGAATTTTAGCCATGAGAAAATTATTTACATTACATAGACTAGTTTCTGTTGTATGTTTGTTTATACCGAATAACTCACGCCGTACGTTTCTCGTTGGATTGATTGCAAAATACTATTAATAACTGCAATAAAAATGGAAATATTAAAAGTATTAAAAGCGAATTAAGAAAATAAATTAAAAAAAACAATGAGGATATTTTGTAATATTATTTCCTGCCGGATGGCTTTAATATATCCGTATATATTGTAATTAAATTTTGTATATCAAGTAAGATATTTAAGATAACTTTTCGTAGATGCTTATAATAAATGACGAGATAGAATTGAGAATGCTAATATAGCTTGCTAGCTATATAAAAGTGTACTCATAATCAACGACAGAAATGGAAATTCATGATTTCATTTAGGGAATATTTATATAGACAGTAAAAACATAGTTAATAAGCAGCGATGTATTTTAATATAAACTTTTTTTTATTAATGCAATTTATACATTGGTCAAGTTACTCAAGAAATTATATCAACCATAAGATTCTTCGACAGAACTGAGAAAATTTACATGTAATCATGCATTATACATATGCAGCGTTAATACTAATAATTATTTAGTCTGGCACAACAACAAAACAGTGGGTCATTATTTACGATCAGACTCACTATACTGGTAAATTGGAAGACAAAGCAGGTTTGCTTTCGATATGGTCCCCCCCCCCCCCACACACACACATACAAAGGCACACATAGACACAGAGACACAGAGGATATATATATATATATATATATATATATATATATATAGTCATCCGCACACTGTTTAATTATAAAAAACAGAGTATCTAATCAAATGCAAGTATTCTTTAAAAATAAAATTTAAATAAATAAATTTTATATATATATATATATAATCTAACACCCAAAAATAACAAATCCAACATAAATAAACGGTCTTTTCAACTAGATAATTCTCATTTCTAAAAAAAAAAAAAATCACCTGAGGATGAAGCCAAAACATAATGGGATGGCTTCGAAACATGAGAGACTTATTGTGTAGTGATACTATGAATTCAAAACATTATAACAACCATTACAGTATATATATATATATATATATATATATATATATATACTATTTAATTATAAAAAAACAGAGTATCTAATCAAATACAAGTATCCACTGAAAATAATATATAAATAAATAAATTTTATGTATATATACTGTTTAATTATAAAAAAACAGAGGATGTAAGCAAATACAAGTATCCATTAAAAATAATATTTAAATAAACAAATTATATATATATATATATATATATATATATATATATATCCATTAAAAATAATATTTAAATAAATAAATATATATATACATATATATATATTGTTTAATTATAAAATACAGAGTATCTAATCCAATATAAGTATCCTTTAAAAATAATATATATATATTGTGTATAGGCATAGAAACAAATTAACACTGCAGGATAACGGATAACTGTTAGTTTCATGCTTCAGGCTATCTTCAGATTATTGAGAGAGAGAGAGAGAGAGAGAAAGAAAGAGAAAGAGAGAGAGAGAAAATGCGATGAATAAACTGTCATCTAAATTACGTAAAAATGAAAATAACACTGAGATCTCATTTTAACAGATATATTTACCAAAATTACGCAAAATATTTTGAAATAAGAAATGTAAATCTATTCAATATAATTGTCATTGGCTTCAACAACGGCCCCTTAAACGACTTTGGATTCTTCTGCAGCTTGTCTGAACGGTCTCCTTGACTAATTTGGTGAATGCTGCCATAATCCTTGTCTTCAGTTTATTATTGGTATTACAACAAATCCTGTTGGTCTATCACTGAACTGTACCCCACGCTTAATAATCAGAAATTTTCTGACAGCCATGACTAGGTTTTTTTACTTGTATGTCATGGTGCAAAGTCCTGTTTCCAGAGATAGGGTCTTGCAGCAGCCGCCCCCTTGTCCCAGGGCAGCGTTATGTTCTCAATGTACTTGCAGTAGGCCACCGTGTTGAGTCCGGAACCCTTATCAACAAATTCGGGAGTTCTGTTATCATTAGAACTATCAGTGTAGGTTTTGCGAGCTGCTGTATCTTTGTAATCATCATCAGACACATCTCACTCTTATCGTGTCTTCTGAACTGTCCTTAGATGGACACGAAAACAGTCTAAAATGCTCGTATTAGAGCTTCCGGTGTGAATGCCAAGCAACGCCGGACGCCGTTTCCAATTATAATTTTTTTTTTATTAACACAGCATGTTACAGAAAAAGATAGTCGCCGAGAAGTGCCACAATTTGAAAACTTGCTCACTAATGTCGCGTAATAGTCATTTGATACCAGATTGAATATCAACTGCTTCAATATAAGAAAAAATGTACTTCATTTTTGGAAAGTAACGAAGCTGACATTTACAAAAGAAAGAAAAGAAAAAAATACTTCGATGTTTTTGTCGTATTTATTGTTTTTGGTTCGAGTAGCTTAATATTTGATGCTGTTTCATCTAACGTCTTAGTATTTAAACAAGTTTTAGGGCTTCCACTTAAAATATATTTAAAAATAAAATAAAAAAGGAATAGTTTACAAATTTAAAAACTTTCTGTCATATTCATTAATTTATGCATCCCTACGTTTTTCTGAAATGAATAGTAGCGATGGTACACTACATTCCTTTACACTTTTTTCATTTAACTAACCATTAATGCAGCTACATACTCATTTACAAAATATGGGAATGTATTGATTACCTATGAGTTATAAAGTAATATATATATATATATATATATATATATATATATATATATGTGAGCACACAAACACACATATGTATGTATAAGTGTGTATATGTGTTGATTTCATTCACACACACGCTAATAGTATGATAGAGATATTATATATATTAAAACTTTTATAAATATATTTTTGAAATATTATAAAGATAATATTAATTTTGATATTATAAGAGATATTAACTATAAATCTATCTATTTATCTATTATCTATCTATATATATATATATATACACCTGAATATATATTGTCATGTATATTTTGCATGTGTAAAATCCACATAAATGACATAAAAGTATTATGCTGTTTCTAGTGAATATATGTATATAGCATGTTTCATATTATAAAGCAGGTAACGCTTCAAAAGAAAATTTTGCACGTATGTACTTGCATACGCACATATATCAGATACACGTATATATGTGTGTGGGTGTGTATGCATGTCTATGGGGTTATTAGTGGAATTTTTGTTTTAATTATATGTATATGTGTGTTTAGTCGTTTAGTCGTTTGTTTTTCTTTGCATGTTGCATGTGATTGTACCCACATCCTTGTATATGTCATCCACCATCTTACATTACACTGATCAACTCATTTACGTAAAAGTGTGTGCGTGCCTTTTTATCTCCACTAAATAAAACAGTTAACACCCTCACTTATCTCGCTATGTTACAATGCCAATTGTTTTGTATATATATATATATATATATATATATATATATATATATATATTCATGCACATCAATATTATTAATCATTTAAATATTTTCCACATTTTAGATCTTTCTAAAATCTCTTTGTAAGTTTTTTTTTTCTGAGAGCTTACTCAATGCAAGGTTCAAGAGTCATTCAAGGTAGAATCATACTGAGAGAAATTAAGTGTGGGAGAGGTAAAAGAGCATTATGAGAACGAGTAGAACAAATATCGGTTGATCCTGGACTTAAAAATTGTAGTTTACAGGAAGGCATTTTTTCGTGGGTTTGTTTCACAATGTAACAGTTCTGAAAAGAACTTGTTCTTTATTAAAAGAAATATGGATGGTTTGCCACCCTGAACACGGCATGGTGGGTTATAGCTGTGAAGTTCTGACCTGGTGGAACTAAGGAATGTAACTCGTCCGATCATCTGCCATAATAATAGCGATATAGTAAATTAAAAATTGCGACGTTTCGTCTGTGGTATAAGGGTTCCAGTATAAGGGGAAACTATGCAGCGTTGTGGGTGATTAACTAAGTTATTTTGGGATGTGTCGAAGTTGGACAGTGTGGATACGGCAACTCCTGTCCAGATGTTGCAGCAATACTTCATTTCTGGCCTGATCTCTTATAAAGGTGTGGAAGTAGGGTATATAGCATCTATATGAGTCAAGATGAGAACAAAACTTCGAAATTCTTCTAAGATTATTGAAAATTACTCATTTCAGAAATAAATACAAATTATGACAAGTGGCACGAACACTTGTCTCGATTACTAACATAATCCAGCAGTCAAAATCCACCTGACACTGAATATAAAAGGCTCCAAAAATACACCACCGGTGGTGTAGTGGATATAGTAGTTGATTATACATGTGTTAGTATCATCTAGTAGCTATGAGTTCGATCCTTGGACTTGGTAGCGAGAGTACCATATTCCAACATTAAAGAACAATAATTGATTTCACAGGATATTTCGCAATAATCAACCAGATAATCCACATCAGCCTATATATGGAAACCTGATGATGACCAGAGGGTACTTGGTCGAAACGTTGGTGTTTATTATAACACCTATATCAACCAAGATGAGAACAAAAAAATTACCCATCTCAGAAATAAATACAAAATATTGAGTAGGAGTAGGAGTTACGTATTTTCTCTTCTCGCATTGGTTTGAAAAAAAAAATGATAAAAGGGAAAATTCTAAATATTAGTTAAATTGATCACTTAATATTTATTAGATTAACTTAGAACGACACAAGGTTTAAAATAGCTCATATATTTTTGTGGAGTAGTTTTCGCACTGAAGGTTATAATCGTGCTATGTCGGTTGCTAATCGACTTAACGTACCCAAAATGTTAGGAACTTGGTAATCTTCCACTGAATGCTGACTTCTTAGTATTCGGCTAACTGCCGACTAATATCAACTGTCTAGCAGTTCTAATGAACTCTAATAGAAGTCTAAAGAACTCCTATGAACTTCCCAAGAACTTCTCAAAACTTCTCCCGTTAACTTCCTGTTAACTCTTATTAATATAGGAGGGAGAGTTCATTATCTGAAGAATAAGTGTATTTCACCATAACATATATGCTAGTGTGAGCTTTTTTACATCATTCCGCTAAGAATTAGTCTCTTAACTGCTTTGAAAAAAAGCATCTGAGATACAGGTTTTCTACCTGTATAAAATATGACATATTCTATCATTTCTTTTATGGTAAATTTTCGGACAAGTTCTATCCTTCAGTACCACCAGCTAAGACTTTAGCAGCCCTGGCCTGCCTTGCTACCAGCACAGTGTTAAATCACCTTCATCTCTTCGTATTCCTTTGATAAAAAGAACGTTCCTACCAGAAAACGTATTCAGATGAACACTTCTTTTGTAGAAAAGCACACATATGGCTACTTTCCCGAAAAATTCAATATACTTTTTTAAGTTATCAATTGCGATCTGCGTAACATTAAGTTCCTTATACATTTATACAGTTTCTCTTACATTTATATCACAAACCTCATTTAGTAACTCACTACTTTGAGTGGCTCTTGGGCATGGTATGGGTGAACTTTAGTAAAAAAAATAACGCAAAAAAAAAAAATCCGTCACGAGCAGTAGCGTGCAGAAGCGTAGACAGAGGTTGCAACGGCCCCGGGCACATTAAATATCATTGCATAAAATTGGATATTTTCACGAGCACTTATGACGAAATAGATCTTTTAAACCACGCGTAAACATTAATTCAGATTTCTTAAAATAAATAATTTGGAGGTTCAGGTGGGTTGATTTTATGACCTTGCCTGCGTTACCTAATTACTGACAGGGCACTGAGTATCGATCTCATTAGTCAGTCTTAATGGTCAACCAGCGTAGGCTCTTTAACTACTATGTCACGTTGAGACGCCGTGTACAAAAACTGAAGCAAAGAATTTCTCAACATTTTGACATATAAGAAAAGGTGTCGAGGTTTATCCCTCGTTACTTGTTAGGATTGGGTTTCCGGTTCCTTCTAAAATCTGTTTATTCTTCTTTACTCCCAGCAGTTTCATGGGTTTTAATGATATTATAGACTGGTATAGGATGTGCGTTGTGGTGCAGTGGATATCGGCTCGGAATGAGAAATCGAGTAACTGAGTTCGAATTCCAGTCGAATTCCTTGCATTCACTTACGCGCAAATACCCTTGGGAAAGGTATTAATTGTCTCTGTCTTCCAGTTGTGGGTTAAATAACAGGACATATTGGGGTCTATAGCCTTGGCTGGCAACCAGTCTACAGCAGAAAGTAATGGCAACCTACTGTGGAATACTCCTCTGCCCAGTCAGTCATACATACATACTCTTTCGATACATGATCACTCAAGCCTATATCACGTATGGCACTTAACTGACTGATGGAGTGAATCGATTAAAAAAAAGTTATTTTCGTTCAATATGCTGAAAAGTTGATATTCAGGTTTAGCTTTTTATTCAAATAATTCAAATTTTACTATAAAATACCAAAATTAAAATAATTTGAGCAATTGTCAGAAACTCAATTTAAAAATATACTAAAATATAACCAATTAATGAAGTTGGCAAAATGTCTCCATTATTATTATTATTATTATTATTGTTATTATTATTATTATTATTATATAGAGATTCGCATTTATTTATTTCTACTTGTAAATGCAATGAGCTAATTTTGGTTAATATTGAATATTGATACACGTATGTAATCTTAGTAAAAATATTTCTTGATTCTTGATTGTTAATTCACAATACGGATGTGATGTTTATTTACAATTTTTTAGACAGGGATTTGAATCTGGATGATAAATGGGACACTTTTTCACATAAAGGTGTTAGGGACAAAGCTGAAAATATTGATTAAAATGTTACGTTTTTCCAACATATTGTCGAAGTGGTTTTGGACGGGTCTGGAAATGTCGAATATAAAGTTTACTTGTATCTACCTTCAGTTATTAAATATGTCGATGATATGTGTCAACCTCAGGTAGACGTAGATGGAAATGTCGAATATGAAGGTGATAAATTATCCACTTATTATCGAAGTATTTGAAACGGCGCTTTAGTTATTGACTATGACGATGACATTTGAACACCTCACAATTTAAGTTTGGTACGGATCCAGAAATGTTGAATATGAACGTGACATTTGTTACTGTCATTATCGACGTGTTTGAAGCGGCGTTTCGGTTATTGCATATGACGTTTGGGACGGAGACGGAAATGTTGAATATAAAATTTGTCTACTGCGATCTGTTATTGAATATGAAGGTGGCATGTCTTCAGATCCAAATCCTAGTTTTAGACGGATCCAAAAATGTTGAATATGAAGATGGCAATTGTCCACTTATTATTTAAGTGTTAGGAACAGACCTTCATTTATTGAATATGACGATGACATGTGTCCAATTCAAAATCCTAGTGTTTAGGACAGAGCCTGAAATGTTGAATATGAGAGATAATTGTCTATTATCAAATTGTTTGAAGCGGCGATTTAGTTATTGATTATGATGGGGAAATATGTTCACCTCATAATATAAATATTAATGGAGCCGTAATGTTGAACATGAAGGTAACATTTGTCCATTTATTGTTGAAGTGAACGGCACTTCATTTATTGCATATGGCGGAGATATATGTCCATCTCAAAATGTAAGTGTTTGGAACGGATGCGGAAATTCTGAATATGAAAGTGATATTGCTTCATATCATTATCGATATGATTAGAACGTTGCTTCATTTAATGAGTACGACGAAGACATGTGCCTCTTTCAAAGTCTAATAGTTATTGAGGAAGCCGGAACTATTAAATAAAATGGTCACATGGTCACATTAGTCAACTTCATTAGTGAAGTGTTTGAAATAGCGCTTCAATTACTGAATAACGAAGATGATATGTATCAAAATCTAAACTTGGGACGAAACCGGAAATGTTTAATATTAAGTTGACATTTTTCCACTTCATTACTGAAGAGTTTAGATCGGCACTTCAGTTATTGAATATAACGATGACATTTGTCCACTTCAAAATATAAATATTGCTGGAGCCGTAAATGTTGAACAAGAAAGTGACATTTGTCTACTTCATTATCGATATGTTGGGAATCGGCGCTTCATTTATAAAACATGACAATGACATGAGTCCACCTCAAAATCTATGTTTAGGAAGGAGCCAGAAATGTTGAATATATAGGTGACAATTGTCCACTTCTTTACCGAAGTGTCAACGCAGATTCAGTGATTGAAAATGACAATGAAATATGTCCACCCCAAAATCTAAATTGTTGGAACGGGGCTAGAAACGCGGAATAAGAAGGTTAGACTTGTCCATTTTAGTGTCGATGTGTTTGAAACCACAATCAGTTATTTCATATGAGGATAACATGAGTCCATCTTAATATATAATTTTCCAGCAGATCTGAAATGTTGAATCTAAAGGTGACATTTGTTCACTTTAGTATTAATGTGTTGGGAAACGGGGCTTCAGTTATTGAATATTACGATGATATGTATCCACCAAAAATTCTAAGTTTAGGACGGAGTTGGAAATGTTGAATACGAAGGTAACATTTGTCCACTTCCCTATCGATATATTTGGAACGCCGACTCAGTTATTGAATATAACGATGCTATGTGTTCACACCAAAATCTATGTGTTTGTGGGGCAGGTATGCATATATTAAATATGAAGGTGATATTTCCTCAAATCATTATCGATGTGCTTAGGACAAGTCCTAAGCACAATTATATAGTAACATTAGTGCTCCGCTTTCTAAGCTGACAAGTCTGGGGACCGGCTGGGACTGGCTAGCTGGATATGTTTTTATTTACTTATTTATCTACATCTGTGTGTTCACCTAACTGGTCAATGGCGTAAGCCAGTGGTACCTAAACGATGGGGCGTGTCTCATAGTTGCGGTGGTAGAATGATTGAAAAACATTCAACGATTTAGAAACAGTTTTAAAAAATTCTTATGCTCCGCAAAAAAAAAAATGATTTCAAAATGTAAAATATTATAATGGACTTGTATTTGCATGCACAAGTTCCCGTATAAAGTTTTAAAAATAGTTATTGAATTATTTTATCAGTGTGATATTTTTGCATTATATCAAGTATTAAGAATATCGTAAATAGAAGTAGGATCCGCAAATTGGAGGAGAAAGTTATCAATGAATATGTTCTGACTCCAAATCCGCGGTTATTTCCCTTTAACCCTCTCTTTATTTTTTTATTTCAAATGTACATTTTATCACATAAACTTTGGTGAGATATGTGCAACTTTTATTTCAAAATTACGGCCCCAAGAAATATTTTGGGAGCCACTGGCATAGGCAGACATACAGATTTTAAATATTTTTGGTTTTTGATTTTAGATACAAAATAAGGATTACAAAAGACTTGGTGATATAATAGTTTAGATTTTCCATTCCTTCTAGTTTATCTGGGAGTTAATGAAGGTAATACTAAATTAAGTCATTTTTATATATTCTCAGTTGGTTTCCTAACAGTATGTATTCCCCTACCACTCAGGTTTAAACCTAATGTTAATGTTTATAAGTGAATGAGATGAAAAATCTTAACCAGGATGAAGACAGTTCATCTAAGAGAAAGCAAATTATCAAATAAAACCAAATGGTTAGATAGAATCCATTAGCTATCTTAGTGGTCATTTACACGATTTGTCATTCAATTTATAAACTAAGGCATTAAAATTAAATATTACTGCATTCAAGTTTCAAAAGAAGACATTCAATTTAAAAACTAAAGCATTCAATTTAAAGTATTAGTTTACAATTTCTTAATTCTAATTTAATTATGCAATTATTACGTTAGTATCACATAGTTTGATATTACATGTTTGCTTCCCTTGCTGTTCATCTGAATTCCTCTTTTCTTTGGCAATTGCGAATTTAATTTAGACGATGAACTTGTTGCCATTTCATATCGATAAAAAAAAGATATTGCAGTGTTTTAAATTTAATGGCTTATAATTTAATTTAAATGCCTTAATTTTTAAAATGAATGTCAAATGGTGTAGAAGAAAGAAACTTGTGTAAAACCAATCACTATGCTTTCATAATAATGCCTAATAATTATATTGAATACAGCATCGTCCGTTACGCAGGTTACCAAGCGAAGCGTCCCTTGATGACACACAAGGCCAAGATTGAAAATCTGCCACTGGTAAGGAACATTTAGTGATCTATCAACAACAGCTAAAAAGTTGAGTAAAAATATCTAAGCTTTTTTTTTTCGAATGTAAATTAGTACAAATCTTTGTCCAAAGAGGATCAAATGATTTCCGGGTCCTTTTCGTTTTGGATCAATGCAAAATGTTGTCTGTAGGCAACAAGTGTGTCAACTTAGGAGTGGCTGCATTTCACATTTCGATTACGAATTTTTTGAAATAGCATAAAGAAAAAATACAACAATATACAAATGATAAGATAATGTAGTAAACAGTATCTTAAACCTGCCAAAAACGTATGGCTTCCAACATATATTTTTTGTGGCTGTAAAAATTGGTTTAATATCCGCCTGTACCCCAACTGAAGAAAGTATTGTTTCCAAAAAAGAGAACTTCTAGAGAGGGTTAACTGAGTTTCGTGTAGTAGAATAAACATTGATAACTGTGAATTAATTGTGATATTAATGCCACATCTAGTATTTTTGAAGGCCAAGGTTCCTTTGACGGAAAGAAGGCGTTACTCTATGAAATAGAAACTAGAAACTGTAATGGGGAACACTTGTTAAATATTTGTTATTCAAAAGCTAAAGAAAGGTAGAATATTTCTTCAAAACCATTTTAATCAAAACATGTGTAGCTTTACTCAAACGATATCGAAGATCTGCCTAGTAAGTGGTAAGAAGACAGTTAAGAGTAATGATGAATATATTATAAAAGAAAATGTAACTGTACTTTATTTTATTAAGAATAAAGATGATAAACAATACTGTGCAATATTAATGCCAATAATATTATTACTTTCGTTATGAATTATTATCTGTCATTATTAATTTCTAACTACCGTTTCCTTCGCTTTGATTGTAGTTACTTCATACATAATACTACGTCTAATATTAATTATATACATAAATAGTATTAGAAGTGATAACATTATCTTAGATTTTATCAGATTAAATATTGTGTATCGTTATTATTTGTCGACTATTATTTCTTTCATCTTAATTTTTGTTTCTTTTTATAAAAGCGTCTCAGTCTTAGTTTACGGTCGCCAGAAAATTAAATATCATTTTCCGGCAATAATGCACTTAATAAGATAATATTATTCCTTCTTTTATGTGCAGTGTTCCTTCAAGACGTAGGTGAATAAATCTCTCTACAATTTTCTGTCATTTTTACGTCATATTAAGTGTCGTTATTTCGCTACCCCTTCTAAACCTTGTTCAGGCATCCATTTACTCAAACTCATTAAGTATGTTATCTGTTGTTTTTCTTTGACCGTCTTGAATTTCAATCTGTTCTTAGAGTAGCAAATTTTCTAAGTCTTCTTTCTTTTTTATGCACTCTAGAATTTTCAAACTTTCTCTTCTTGATGTTAATTATAAGGGGTTTTTGGTTCCATTTTCTATAAAACTTTTTTGTTGCTCACATGTTCGATCCATGGTACTAGAATTTAAATCAATAACATTGAGTAAAGCTAGCAATGACGTAACGGTGAAGATTATATCATAGCAGAATGCTGTCATAAATAAACAATAATACGACGCCGTATTAGGGGCAATGATGAAGATTTTATCAAAGCGTGTTGAGATAAAGCAAAGCATTAATACGACTGAATAAAACTGGAAATAAAAGGATAAAAATAATATTGTGCCTTAAAAGTTACAAATAAATTGTACTCACAAGTACATCTCACATTTTACGAATTGCTTTATGTATGTAAAAGGTGTGCCATTTTAAGTTTTTTTTTTTATAAAAAATATTAGTGGAATATATCATGAAGCCATTTCTGAACTTATGTCTCTGGTTGGAATCCGAAAAGAAAAGTGTATGCGACAGAAACCCAATGAAATAAAAATAACCATAATAATCTTGTATCAGGTTGCACAATGTTCGGCGTAGGTCAATATCTGCATTGAAAAATAGGTAACTTTTACAGAAAGGAAATTGCAAGAAATTGGTATGAATGCCAAACAGACTCGGTTACAGAGACAGGCCTTATAACAATTTAATGGAACTTTACACAGACAGACAATCAAAGCTAATCACTCGTGATCAGTGACTGCAAAACAGAAAGTGCATTCTTAATGATATAGCAGTGCTTGCAGACTGTAATGTATCTTTGAAGATCCTAAAAAATGTTATCAAAATACAAGGAACTTGAAGAGGAAATCTAAAAATGTCGCACCTGAGAACATCAATAATTCCAGGTGTAGGGGGAGCCCTAGGTTGGATTGGAAAAGTTTCAGATAGAGTTATTGTATCCCTGGAAGTCCATGCCTTAAAGAAATACAAAACATTGTACTCGAAAATGTAGCTTACACTTTACGAAGGGGGTTTATCTATGTAAAATATGTGTGATATTAGGTTGCTTTTTTGCGGGGGCCTTACAAAAATGCTCAACGTCAAATTTCATGATGCCATTTGTAACCTTCTGTTTTGGACTCTGAAGGACATGTGTGTACAACAGAAATCAATGGAAATGAAAATAATAATGATGAAGAATATTTAAACATGTGCAGTGTGAGAAAAAGCAACTGTTGTGGATTCTTGTTGAGAAACCACACAAAATAATAAGTAACAAAAACAGATATGGAGATAAAAAATGTAAGTTATATTGAACAAAAATATACAAACTGGAACACGGGTTAGTCAATTCAGGAATACTAGGAAGACTGTTAGTAAGAATCAGTATATACAGTCTTGTACTGAAGAAGTATGTCCGGGTAATGAGTCTATATCCTTACTGACCAAATAACGGCGGTACAACTACTCAATTCAATGATATTTACCAACCTTCCCACGCAAGGCTAGATGTGACACAAGGTCTATTTATTGTAGGTCTTCCCGGCCATATAGCCATGACAAAAAATGTCTGTCTATTTTTGCCCAGTCGTGATTCTACCCTTCGGCGGAACCACGACTGGGTTAGTGCTCTCTGCTCGGAAGCAGAGAGCGCCCTCTACCCGAAGTGGAGAGCTGACAGTGTCATAGCAGAGTACGAGTACTCAACTCAGTTGCTGTTTTCTGTATAGGCAGGATTATATGTATACATTAGACGAGTCCATTCTTATGTGCAAAAGGGGTGATCCCCAACAGCAACAATAATCACACGGAGTAAAATTAGTGATAAAATAACATTAATAATGAAGTATCAAAAAATCATATGTACATGTCTTTCAGAAAACCGCATGCATGCGAATAGAAATGAATCCAATAAATTTACGAAAATAGCAATGGGTGAAAGACAGGGATGTGTCTCATCACTGGACTTATTCGAATTATATAGCAGCCGATTCTGAGAGAACCAGAAGCCCAACCAGGATTCATTATTGACGGTCAAAGTCTGTCATAACATAAGATATGTCGATGACACAATGTTGAGAGCAGGCGCAGAAAGGAAACTAAAAAGATTCTTACAGAAGGTAGTGAAATAAAAGGAGAAAAAAAGGGTTAAACATAAGATTTAAGAATGCATGATTGTTAGCAAAAAGATGATCCTAAATTTCAAGTTACGAACCGGAGATACCAAAATCAAACAAACACAAAAATGTAAATATCTGGGAAGTATTTTAACAGATGACGAAAAGAGAACACGCATTGGTATAACCAAAGATGCCTTCCAAAAGTTAAGAAGAGTATTAAGAAAATGAAAAGAGCTTCGTTAGAGACAAACAGAAGATTATTGTACTATTACATAATATCAGTTTTCCTATATGACCCTGAATGCTAGACAACCTCTTCACATATGAAGAAAAGACTTGGAGTAAGTGAAATATGATTCTACAGAAAGATGCTGAGGATAACATGGACCGATAATGTGAACAACGGCAACGATTTAGAGAAAAATGGAAACAAAAAGGGAACTCACACTTAACATGATGAAGAGACATTTGAAATTTCTAGGGAACATAAGGAGGAAAAGTTCTTGGAAAATCTAATACTCACAGGTCGGATTGGAAGCAAGAAGAAGAGTAGAAAACAATGCATGCATTAATTTGTAAGCTTGAGATGGTGGAACAAGATTTAGAAGAAGTAACAAAAAGTCAAAATTTATTAAAGGACAGGATGTTATGGAGAGTCATGATCTCCTACGTCCTGAGGAAACACGGCAGATCGGTCCAATGTTTGGGAATTAAAAGCAACCATATTTAAAACTAAGATTTCTTTAATGAATTAAGTGTTTATTGACCTTGTGTGTTGTAATATAAGGTAGAAATAATAGGATGAATTTTGTTGAACTATTTTAAATATCAATCCTTGTTCGATTATTTGATACTAAATTTGTATGGGACGTCCAGTTAGATCAGAATTCACTAATCAATAACAGTAGGTCTACCAGATTTAACACGTTAATCATTAATCCATCTAGTGAGAGAGGGCGGTTAGGTTGATTGATTTTACGCAATGCCAGCTTTTGTTTGGTTATTTAATGTCGAATTTTGTATGGAGCATTCAGTGAAAATCGAACTCGCTACTTAGGAGAAATGCTCCACGAGCGTCGTTCTAGTTACGTTGGTTAATTTTTCATGCCATCCATTGTTGGGTTATTTAACCTTGATTTTTATTTGGGGGTACTCAGTGCAGATGATTTTTATTTGGGGCTACTCAGTGCAGATGATTTTTATTTGGGGCTATTCAGTGCAGATGATTTTTATTTGGGGCTACTCAGTGCAGATGATTTTTATTTGGGGCTACTCAGTGCAGATGATTTTTATTTGGGGCTACTCAGTGCAGATGATTTTTATTTGGGGCTACTCAGTGCAGATGATTTTATTTGGGGCTACTCAGTGCAGATGATTTTTATTTGGGGTTACTCAGTGCAGATGATTTTTATTTGGGGTTACTCAGTGCAGATGATTTTTATTTGGGGCTACTCAGTGCAGATGATTTTTATTTGGGGCTACTCAGTGCAGATGATTTTTATTTGGGGCTACTCAGTGCAGATGATTTTTATTTGGGGCTACTCAGTGCAGATGATTTTTATTTGGGGGTACTCAGTGCAGATGATTTTTATTTGGGGTTACTCAGTGCAGATGATTTTTATTTGGGGCTACTCAGTGCAGATGATTTTTATTTGGGGCTACTCAGTGCAGATGATTTTTATTTGGGGCTACTCAGTGCAGATGATTTTTATTTGGGGCTACTCAGTGCAGATGATTTTTATTTGGGGGTACTCAGTGCAGATGATTTTTATTTGGGGCTACTCAGTGCAGATCGACTCTCGCTAACCATAATAAAATCAAAATGAACAATACAAAACTAAGAAAAGAGCGCGATTCATTTGAAAAAAAAAACGTTATGTTTAACAATATTTCGACGTATATCTGTCATTTTTAGGCTATGTTTCATATCCTAAATTATCAAGTGACAGAAATTTTCAAGATGAGTCAGTCAGTTAAGTGCCATACGTGATACACGCTTGGGGCGATCATGTCTCGAAAGATACATGACTGACTGGGCAGAAGATTATCCCGCAGTAGGTTGCCATTCCTTTCTGCGGTAGATTGGTTGCCAGCCAAGGCTATAGAACCCAATCTGTCCTGTTATTTAACCCATAACTGGAGGGAAGAGACGGATTAATACCTTTCCCAAGGGTATTTGCGCGTAAGTGAATGCAAGGAATTCAATTGGAATTCGAGCTCGGCTCCCCGACTCCGCGTTCCGAGTCGATATCCACTGCACCACAACGCACATGAGTACAAGTCCATATTGCTAATGTTTCTGTTGCAATACAATACAGCTGGCTAACTCATTCACTTTTGTCGCATTGATTACCAGTACAACGGGTTTTTTTCTCAAAACACACAACATTTATTTTCTTTTTATATATTTGTATACAATTTTTGAACATTAATCCTGCCTCTTTGTGTTTTTTCTATAAATACCCCTGTGGTAATTATTCAGATAAGCTCTTTGCTGTGGTACCTAGACATTTTAAAATTTAAACGAAGTACTAGACTAGTGTCAAAATTTCATCAATTTACATCTGAGCTGGGTAGATGTAAACGTAAGTTCTATGCTAACAGTTTCCTTTCTGGCACGTTTTGCATATGGAACTCGCTTCCATCTCTATGATTTCTGGCTCAAAATTTAAATGGAATGCAAACCTTTATCTGCTGTCTTCCTGATTACTCTTTTCTTCTCACCCCTTAGTAAGATTTCTGTTCCTTATTCATCCACATTCAGTAATCACATGTGCCTTAGTGACTTAATTGCGTAGCTTGGGGTGAACTCGATTAAAAAGAAACTAGATGCCGGATACATTATAGAAGTAAAGTTAAACATTGTTAAATAGAAATTTTTTCTTTTCTGATATCAGGCTCAAAGTTTTTCGTCAATCATTTTGTTCAATAATAATAATAATAATAATACGTACTTTTGATTTCTTTTTTTTTCTATGTAGATTTAAATGTAGATTGGCATTAATCCTGCCTTTTGCTTTTAGTTTCCAGCAAGTAACGAAATCTCGCCTTTTCGGCCGAAATAAGGAAAATAAACGAGATAACAGTTTTGGCAAGGAAAACATTTAAACAAAATATTCTCAGATAAAGATCCTTATATTTAAGCAGCACTTACGTAAGTGGCTTCGTCTAGCTTAACTTCCGTTTCAACTTATTTATTTTGTGTCTCGACGCAAAGCCACTCAGTGGTTTGATTAATATCTTTCTTTATCAGAATGTGTGTTCGGGTTTGACTGAGTTGATTACATGATGATCAAAAAAAAAAAAAAAAAAACAGGAAAAAAATGAAAAACGCATCTTCCAGCTTGAATGTTTGATAAATCTTGTTAAAAAAATATGCGCCCTCTGGATTAAAATAAATATACTGTTTAATAAATAATTACAAACAGAGCATCTACACAAATATGAGAAAGCATTAAAAATAACGTTTAAACAAATAAATTAAAAAATACGTTGGATTTGATTCATTCCTCTAATATATATATATATATATATATATATATATATATGTGTGTATTAGATACTTTCGTAGCTTCACAAACAAAAAAAAAAAAGGAAATAGCATGCTATGGTGAAAAAAATGACCAAAATTTAATAAAAAGAAAAAATTATCGTTAAAATATTTTGCCACTATTAACAGGAAAAGCCAAAAGATTTTTATTATTGAATTATATTTCTGTCCTTTTTTTTTGAACGTTAAAAATTTTGATTAAAAATTTTGGTTTTCTTGCGTCAGCCGGGGGACCAAAGATTAGGAAAGGAAATTTTAGTGTCTTTTTTTACAGTGAAAAACACATTTTGGAAACTTTTCAAAAAGCCAATAATTGTCGGAATTTAATGAAACTTTCAGGTTTTATTCACAAATGAATGAAATGATTTTAGAAATATTTCTCTTTTAGAAAATTTTGTTAGAAATATTTTTCATCTGTTAACCCCACTCCAGCACCACCATTTATTTAATTTTATGAAATTTCGGGAAATTTCTGCGAAATAGGACTCCCAGTTACCGAAAATCTGCTCTAAATCATAAAATAAAAAATGCAATAAAACTGAAAACACTATTTAATAAAAAAACTTTTTATTTCCTTTTTTGAACAACATATACTATGAACACTGCTGTTTTTGGGACACTTTTTTTAATGAAAAATACGTTTTTACCAGGATTATTTTCATTTTTTTAAAATTTCAATTAGAATAATTTTTAAAGTTTTTCTGCATTGATTCGTAAATTTTTTAATCGTTTCACCCCAAGCGCAGGGGGCTACAGAAGAGGAGAGTGAAGAGAAAGAGAAACCGAAGAAGAACCAGTTACAGGGGGATTCATAGAATGGCAAGAGAAGGATGGAAATACTGGTATGAAGAGAGTTGCGTGAGAGTATAGTGAAAAAGAGATAACAACAAGATTCAGGATGTGAAGGAGAAAAGATAAAGGAAGTATGGGAGTCAATGGGATAAGATATGGCAATTGACATTGCATTTAAACTCTTAGGGATTGTAACTATCTGGGCAGCTAGTATACGGAAAGAAGTTCCAGAGGTGGGAAGTGCAAAAAAAGAAGTTTGTAAAGTAGATGTAGAAGCTGCACTTGGTTGTTTTGACTGTAAAATGTTGTTGCCAGTCTAGTTGCTCGAGTAAAATATTGTAGAGAGGACACTAGGGAGCTAAGCTCGTCGGAGAAGGAGCCATGAAAATGTTTGTAGAAGAAACAGAGGGAAGCCACATCTCGTTGGTGAGAAATGGGCAGGAGTCGAGCTGCCAGGCCTGGATCAATTACATTGAAGATTCTCTTTTGGATCCAGTCGAGAACCCGGAGATGAATAGCAGAGGCACCCGAACAGAGATGACAACAGTATTCAATGCATGAGCGGGTGGTTGGCGATATTGTTATTAAGTAAAAACTATATTTACTGTTCATAAATGGAAATGCTTACTACAATTCAGCGATCCCAAATATTTTTAAAAAATAATTTAGAATGTTTCTATGTGTATAAAGATACCGATGGTTGTAAATACGAACGTCTATACATAGCATTATCAGAAAATAAGAGCGATAGCTATAGCAAATTTAAAACTAAAATACCTAAAATTCAATAAAACATTAGATTACAGAGAATATTTTCCTAAACTTTTAATATTACTTGACAGTTAAAAATTATATATAAAAAAAGACCGCTCTTGTTATATTTTTCAAGTAATTTTATGAACCTGTAAAAAACAACAACCTGTCAACGGCTTAAATAAACACCTACCTCCTTTTAAAAATGCCTTTCCTACGATATTTTGAAGTAAGATCAATATATTTTTTCAATTAAACTTTAAATGAGCTAATAGTTTTTAAATAAAATTTCAGAAACGTATATTTTATTTTTTAAAGATTTTTTAATTCCATTGTGCTTGCATAAGACATAAATGCTAAAACATTAATAATTAAAACATTAATACTAAAACATTAATGATTAAAAAAAATTAAAACTTGTTAAATTTTTATAACGGCAAAGTTCAAGTCAAGATCAATCGCTGAGACTCTTTATGTGAATCACTTTTTGTCTAGTTAATATGAATTTTGTACGTCAAGGAAGTTTACTATTTTTAAATTAGTGCTGATTATTACTTTTAGGTTTGGACTTTTAAAATCTCTCTGGATTAATTTTCTAATGTTATCAGTTTTAAACTGTATAAAATTCTATCAGTTATTTGCATTTAATTAATCCGTTGACATTACAATTTATTCGTTAGACTGCGTGGTCTTCCGATCTTGTTTTATTTGTTTTATATGACCTCACCGCACACTATGACATTGACACAGATGACATAAGGTTATATATAGACGATGGTCTTATGGTAGTAAAAAAACGTATTGATATTTTAAATAAAAGTACCCGAAAATTAGATTATAGTTGTAAAAATAATCTAGAAATATTATTAAAAATAATAATATTAAAATATTAAATCAGTCCGTAAACTAAAGTAGCAATAACTATTCCGATATTAAAAATCATAATACATATTGTCGAAATCCTAACAAATGCCCTCTGGAAAATTGGTATCTAACAAATTCTATTGATTACCAATGTACTATATCATCTAATGAAAACACAACTATTAAAAAAATGTACATTGGTAAACAGCGATGCTACATGCATTTCACTTCCTTCAAGAATAAGGCGTACCGAAACCAAACACCCCTTTTTGCGTATTTAGTGACAGTTAAAAATAAAGCAAAAAATTTAGTGACAGTTAAAAATAAAGTTTATTTAGTGACAGTTAAAAATAAAGGAAAAAATCCAACTGAAGGCTCAAAGAATAAGACGCTATGAAAAAAGAGCAAGATTTTACAGAGAAAACAAGATTTTTCAGACTGATACAAAGAGATTTTACAGGGAAATAAGTAAAAAAAGAATTGAAGTGACAGTACCCCCCAGAATGGAAGAAGTCACACAGTTCTGGGAAAAGATATGGGCTTGCCCTAAAGAACTTAGCAAGGAAGTACATTGGATTACGCAAGAGACAGAACGAATGAAAAATAAACCCGAACAGACATGGTCTGGAATTACAGAAGATGATGTTAAATATGCACTAAAAAAAACACACAATTGGAAATTCCCAGGCATAGATAAAATTCCTAACTTTTGGCTATATTATTTAAGCACATCACATAAAAAACTAGCCAAAGAACTTCAAGAAATGGTTGACGATCCCACTAAAATTCCTGCATGGTTGACAAAAGGAATTACATTTCTTCTACCCAAGAATGGTGACACAAAAAATCCGAAAAACTACAGACCAATTACATGTCTTCCGACAACATATAAACTATTAACATCTATTTTAACAAAGCAGACATATTTATTCTTAGAAAGAAATGACATGTTACCGCTTGAACAAAAAGGGTGCAAACGTGGCTGTTATGGTTGTAAAGACCAATTGCTGATTAACAAAATGATCCTGGAAAACTGCTACAGTACAAAGAAAAATCTTAGTACAGCCTGGATAGACTATCGAAAGGCATTCGATAGTGTGCCACATGACTGGATTTTAAAGACTTTAAATATATACAGGATATCGCCCGTCATTATCAATTTCATCAAACAGTGCATGTCTATATGGAAAACAACCCTTTACCTCAATCATATAAATGGAACCTATAAGTCTGATGAAATAAACATCAAAAGAGGTATATTTCAAGGTGATTCTTTATCTCCCTTACTATTCTGCATATCATTAATAGCACTAACCAGTCAACTTAATAAGACAGAATGTGGTTATAAAATAGGACAAAAGAAAATAAACCATCTATTTTACATGGATGACTTGAAGTTATATGCTAAGAATGATAATGAGCTGGAAGGTCTTCTGCAAACTGTAAAATGCTTCAGCGAAGACATTGGAATGAAATTTAATTTGAATAAATGTGCTAAAGCTACAGTTTTACGTGGATCAATACAAGAAACATCCTCAATTAGCCTAGACCCTGCTGTAACAATAAAAGAATTGAAACCAGAAGAAGCTTATAAATACCTAGGTGTAAATGAGAGCGAAAACATTCACCATAAAAAATGAAAGAAATAGTGCGTAAAGAGTACTATAGAAGGCTACGAATGATATTAAAAACTGAATTAAATTCACAGAACAGAGTTATGGCCATTAATAGCCTTGCAATCCCAGTTGTCCAATATAGCTTTAACATCTTAAACTGGACTCTAAACGACATCAGGCGAATGGATGCTAAAACAAGAAAGCTTCTTTCTAAACATAAGATGCATCATCCAAAGGCTGATGTAGACCGTCTATACATACCCCGTAAAGAAGGTGGAAGAGGTCTTATTCAGCTGGAATTGTCATACAAGACAACAACTATTGGCTTACTAACATACATAGAAACAACAAAGGATTGGATGTTACAATTAGTAAGGCAACATGAAGAAAGAAAGAAAAAATATTCAATAATAAAAGAAGGCAGTAAATTCAAACAAGATTTACAGTTAGTAGATTCTGTAGAAAAGCAGAACGGAAGCCAAGAGCCGACTATTGCGGCAAAGAATATGAAAATGAAAGCCAAAGATAAAGCTCTTGAACAGATGAAACAGCGCTGGCAAGACAAACCTCTCCATGGCCAATATCCAGTACGTGCCAATAAATCCAATGTTGACAAAGTTAATACTCATCGATGGTTACGTGCATCTGGATTAAAGCCCGAAACTGAAGGCTTTATTCTTGCAGCACAAGACCAAAGTCTTTTCACGAGAAACTTTCAGGCAAATATTATGCATAATAATATGGATCCAAAATGCAGGTTTTGTGATAAACACCAAGAAACAATAGACCACCTAATCTCAGGCTGTTCTGTGCTTGCCCCAAATGCATATAAAAATCGCCACGATAGAGTTGGGCAATATTTGCATTGGGCAATATGCAAACATTATGGAAAAGCTGTAGGCAAACACTGGTATGAACATCACCCAGCACCGGTTACAGAAATAGAAGATGTAACCATTCTATGGGATTACACCATCTACACAGACAGAAAAATTGAAGCAAACAGGCCAGACATTATTGTTAAAAACCAGAAGGAGAAAACTTGTCTATTAATTGATATGGCTTGTCCAGCGGATTGTAACATAACAATCAAGGAATTTGAAAAACTGTCAAAATATAAAGACCTGG
The DNA here is from genome assembly GCA_037127315.1 of Ascarosepion bandense. Classification (NCBI taxonomy): domain Eukaryota; kingdom Metazoa; phylum Mollusca; class Cephalopoda; order Sepiida; family Sepiidae; genus Ascarosepion; species Ascarosepion bandense. The sequence goes on from JBBBDQ010000191.1 coordinate 17,051,865, forward strand.
AAATTGAAATAGGAAAAATGTGGAAATTGAAAACAAGAGTTGTGCCAGTGATAGTAGGTGCACTTGGAATGATAAAAAATGGAACAAAACAACACATTGAAAGAATCCCTGGAAACCCCAGCTTAAGAGATATACAAAAAATTGTCTTATTAAGTACAGCCCACACACTAAGGAAAACTTTATCTATGTAATGCTGGAGATGATAGGGAAGATAGAAAAACATGAAATGGAGCCATAACAACACGCCAATACCTGCCTTAGGTCTCCCCGCAGACTTGGTTGGTAGTGAGACCAAAGCAGAAATCGAAATATGATGAAAAATGACATAATAATAATAATAAAACATGATCGTGCATGTCCTGATGAAAATTATATACATACATATATATAATTTTCATCATGATGTGCACGAGCTATATATTTCATTTTTAAACGAGTTATTTCGCTACCTTCGTTTCCACTATGAGTGGTTTCTTCAGGCGATTTTTAATAACTGATTTTACCTTTTACCGTTTTTCTTTTTTATATATTAAAAAAAAAACGATAAAAGATAAAATCATTTATTAAAAATCGACTGAAGAAACCAATCATGGTGGAAACCAAGGTAGCGAAATAACTCGTTTAAAAATGAAAAATATTCAAAAGTTCTACAATATAATTGTATAGAACACTTTTTAATACAAATGTGTACTGATCTAACCCTATTAGGACCAAAAAACTAAGAATTAAACAGTCTCTCTCTCTCTCTCTCTCTCTCTCTATATATATATATATATATATATATGTGTGTGTGTGTGTGTGTGTGTGTGTGTGTGTGTGTGTGTGTGTAGAAGTATACTCTCAGTTGATAGTTTCGCGTAAACATTTGCAAGTATCTTTTGCAACGAGGAAGTTGCATCAAAGAAAAATCAGATTCAAGCATAGAATCGAAACACCAGTTTTATGCCAATTCTAATTTTAACGGCGACAGAATGAAAGAGCTACATTTTCCATTAATAGGCTAAATTCCAGAATGCAGGGAAGGTTTTTGATGAATTGGATGCGAATATATTTTATCGTAAGTTGGCGCCTTCGAAATGGAAAGAGTAACAATCGCTGAGCACCAGCAGGATATTAACCAATCATTTCTGTCATCTCATATTGAATAAGATATGAAAAATCGTGTCATAGAAGTGATATTAATCACACCATCTTCAACGCTCTTGAGAAAAATGAACACTAGGGCCAAACATTTGGGCAGTAATTCAAGAAGCAAATTCTAGAAATTTCGATTAGACTTGCCACAGAGGAACTTCCCAGTGGAATACAAACATCAATACCGATATAAAGAGTTTCCCATTTACAGCTAATTTCATATTAAGAAGTTAAGAGAAAAACGTTTCTATTTATATCCTGAATAATACTGTTTCTGTCTGTTATAATAATTGTTGTGGATTCTTGTTGAGAAACCACACAAAATAATAAATATAAAAACAGATATGGAGATAGACAATGTAAGTTATATTGAACAAAATTATACACGCTGGAACACGGGTTAGTCAATTCAGGAATACTAAGAAATACTGTTAGTAGGAATCAATATATACAATCTTGTAGTAAGTCCGAGTAATGGATCTATATCCAAAACAACTCCAACTTAATATGCACCAACTTACTGACCAACTGACTTCTTACTAACTCTCATTAAGCGAGTCCATTCTTATGCGCAAAAAGCGGTGATCCCCCAACAACAACAACAACAACAACAATAATAATAATAATAATAATAATAATAATAATTGAAAGCAAGAATAGTACTAGTGATACGAGGTATTTTGGAATAACAAAAATAAAACAAAACACGTTGAAAGAATAATTAGAAACCCTAGCTTAAAAGATATCCAAAAACTCTATTGATAAGAAAAGGCCACACACTAAGAAGTTTGTTCATTTAACGCTTGTGATGTTATGGGAGATAGAATAACAAACGAAATGTAGCCATAACAGTACACCACGACCTGTCTTATGTCTTTCTGCAGATTTGGTAGGTAGTGTGAACATATCAGAAATCGAAATGATGAAATGATGAAAATGAAATAATAATAATAATAATAATAATAATAATAATAATAATAATAATAATAATACTCTGGGAACTATACAGTAAATATGGCTTCGAGGGTTTTAATACTGTTAGTAGCCGAGAATGAGCAAATGAAGCTCGTGTGAGATGCGACCATATTGACAGAGAAACAATTGGAGAGAAATCGCTGTGATATCACATTTGTGTATAACAACAATGAACAGATTCTGATAGACTATTTACATTATTTACATTGTTCGGAACATTGTCCTCATCTTTATTGTCATATTCACGACGTTTCAGTCTTTGTACGCCCAGTAACTAAAACAATCTACTCTGGTGGATGAAATAAAGGATTCGGTTTGAAATTCCAACGTATATCATCTGAAGAAAGTCAGACCGAGCGTACAACGGCAAAAAAAAAAAAAATCTTATGATCTAAATATATTTGTTGGCGTTAAATAACCTGAAAGCCGTAGAAAAAAACAACCAATAAACAATAAAAACAATATTTACATTGTTCGGAATGTTGTCCTCATCTTTAATTCCTTTACAATATTTGTGCAGCTGTGAAAACTGCAATCAAGACAAACAAATAACATGAGCAAATGGAGGAAGAATGTACACAAGAATAGATAATTACAAAATCCGAAAAAATAAGGAAATAAACAATTAAGTTTACAAAAATAGTTGTAACAAAACAAGGGAACTTATAACAAGGGTTTAAATAAACAGGAATCGTTTGCGTCGCCAAATCAATACATTTTTACAAATTAAAAAAGGGTCTAAAAGGCAATAAAACTTTAGAAGAATTAAATTCTATTGACTATAAAATTTGTCTAGGGTTTGCTGGAAAATGAATGGAAAAAAATGTTAATTACCTCGTTGGCATCTCGTGTGGTCTATTGCAATATAGTTACTCCCTAACAGTACCGAAAACGAATGTGCTGCCACAAGAGATAACAAATTTACGTCTGACCTCTTAAAAGGTCTCAAACCAAAAGTCTGTTAAGAGGGTTTGTATTTCTTACGTAGAAGCCAAATCCTATATTCTAGAAAAGATTGCCGTAAAAACATCTTACTTGTTATATTTTTACTTACTTATTCTAACTTTACTATTTCTGTTTCGTACTTTTTATTTAGACCTGATTTACGTTGACCTTAACTATAAGGAACTATATTTTCTAGCAACATTGTCCCAATAGGTGACAAGGCCGCCGGTCAAAAATACAGGGCTGGCTTCGGCGTGAAAACAGACCTGCTGATTTTTACATTAAGATTTGGTAGCAAATGGTGCCTGGCGGCAGCTACAGCCATTAAACAACAAACTAACTAAACAAACAATATGAAAAAACTCTTTTATTATATTAATCCATACAATATCCTATAATTTAATAGAGAAATCAAATTGTATTCCAGATTATAATTTCGACAAAACTACAGCATAAAGCACACATCACCGCCTCTAGTAATTATGTCCGCTCCAACATGGATATGCTCAAAAGCTAAGCATCATCTACCATGTATTCAACTGAGAAAATACAATAACATATATTATATTTTTCATATTTCAAAGCTTCTAAAAAATTTAATTTCGACATTAAATGACCCGTAAGGTGTTGACATTACATTAAACAAATAAAATAAAATCTTAGCCGTTATAAAAACATAGACACGCAGATATATAGATGGCGTGTCTGTGTATGTATGCATATGTATGTCTGAATATGTGTGTGTGAGTGTGTGTGTGTGTGTGTGTGTGTATGTGTGTGAGTGTGTATGTGTGTGTACGTGTATAGCGAAAAATTCAATAGACAGATTATTACATAGTAAAACTTTTAGGATAAATACGAAGGTTTTGAAATTCATTCTATTAGTTTTTCGTAGAAAAGAGAGAAAAATGTCGAGATGTCAAAATGTGTATGTGTGTGTGTGTGTGTGTGTGTGTGTGGAATGGTCACACGTTTAAATCAACAATCCTTAGAGATCTGTCGTTTTTTTCTTTCTTTATGACTTGTGTGTGTCCCTAGAGTTTTTTTGCAGACCCGACACCCTTATCTTTCCAATCCATTTACGCCCGTAAAAAAAAGACATAACTCTTTGTGCTTCATGCAAAGGAGAGAATTTTTGCTGTAAAGCCGTCTCCATAAACAGTGATGAGAAGCATAAATTTCACTAAGTAGACAGGAAACGGAATAATATACTTTCTGCATATTTGGGTCGGCCTATGTAAGCATATTCGCGTCTAGGAAGATCCTAGGGTTATTAGAAAATTTCCAGTTATATATTTTTACAAAAATTATTACTTATAGCGTTATTATTCAGCCACCAGGCAAAGGATTTAGGGTTATTACAAATTTTCCAGTTATATATTTTTACAAAAATTATTACTTATAGCGTTATTATTCAGCCACCAGGCAAAGGATTTATGAGGGATGATTTGTTTTAGTTTAGCTGCATGTATGTTTGACGCAACACAATCTTTCCCACGATTATTCTCTGTTTCTCATTGCTGATTATTTTATTTTTCACTTAGTTTTATAAAATATGTTTTAAGCGCCAGTAATTAATTATTTTGGTAACATCAACTTATGAGTTTTGGAAAATGATGCCAATATTTTAACTTAATTCTTTGTTTTTCCTGTTGTCTACCATCAAGCTATGATAATGTGCGATGATCAAGTAAAATAATTCCAAGGAATTTTAGATTCATGCCTTTATTAACACGTGAAGATAGACCATCTGGCAGTAGCGGGAAATAAGTAGTTACATCAGCTACCATGTAACGTCTATACGCGTGCCTATGCGTAAGTTGACCTCTATGGGGATACATCTAGATAAAGACAAATACCAGAAACATCATAAAATACTTGTTATTTATTATGCATTTAAAAAATATGCAAATCTATTTTTATTAATAGATTCAAATATCGACATCCAGAAATAAAAAATTCATAAGTTTTATTTAGTAAAGTAATTATGAGAGATCCGTGCTTGAATTCTAGTCATATCCTTTTTAATTCACTTGTGCACAAATACCCTTGGGAAAGATATAAATCTATCTCTTCTCCCCCTAGCTATGGGTTGAATAGCAAGACAATTTGGGTTCTGCAGCCTCTAAGTCTCGGAAAATCACGCCTGGTTCTTTTTGGTACTGCTCAACTTGTTTTCACTGATTCTAAGTCTGTATTACTCGAACAAGCGACAAGGAGCCGTGGAAAACATAAGAACATTACGTATTAAGTTCAAGGTTTGATTCGTGGTATTGGCGGTATAGCAACTGTGAGTTCAATCCCTGACCTGGTTAGTACAGGTTGATTTTGGTTAGCATCAATTCAACTGCTATGGATAATTTAATGTCGAAATTTAAATATTTTTTACTTATTTTATGCTTTCAACTACACATATTTTGAACATCATTTTATACTTTCAGAGTAAAAGTTTGTTTCATATATATATATATATATATATATATATATATATATATATATATAGTCATTCGCAGACAGATCTGTTTCGCTGTATCACAGCTCATCAGTACGGTCAGACTCCGATTGCTTTTAACCCAAGATTGAAACCCGACTGAATTGGCGTCAGTCGGCGATTCTATGATTCTATGAGCGCTCGGTAGAAGAAGGCAAACATTTTAGCGGGTATATTATCATTCTACACGCTCAATAACCAGAATGCTCTAATTCATTATTGTAGATCCTTTAAGGTATTGTTGATAATTTTACTATAAAAATTTATTTTTATATATTTAAGTGTTGCACTGATTTTCATTTTTTTATAAAAAAAAAATATTGTTTTTTTTAATCGTTTTACCCTAAGCAAGGCAGTACCGTCACTGATGCGCAGGAGACTACATAAGAGTAAAAGTTTAAATAGTAGGAGAGTAAAAAGAAAGACGAACCATTTACAAGGGGTGTCAGAGAAAAGGGCAAGAGAAAGATGTGAACGCAGGTATAAAGACAGTTGCAAAGGTAGAGAGAAAGGAAAAGAACAAGATATACAAGGTGATGTAGAAAGAAGTGGAGTCAAGTGGATAAGAGATGACATTGCATTTAAATTACCGGAGGTTGTAGCCGTCAGAAAAGCAAGTATATGGAAGGAAGTTCCACAGGCGGAAAGTGCGAAAAAAGAAGCTACTGGAGTAGAATGTCGCCTGCATTTGGTTGATCTAACTGTAAATAGATATAACCTTGTTGCCAGTCTGGTTGCATGAGTAAATTATTGTGGCAGGGACACCAGTGATCTAAGTTCGTCAGAGCAGAAGCCATGATAATTTTTGAAGAATAGACCGAGAGAAGCCACATCCCGTCGGTGAGAAGGTGTCTGGAGTAGAGCCGCCATATCAGGACCTATCACATTACAGATTCTCCTTTGGAGCCTGTCGAGAACACTGAGTTGAACAGCAGGGACGCCTGACCATATATGACAGCAGTTGTCATTTTATTTAAAAAATGTACTGGGTCAGATTAAAGAATTGCCACTAAAAATCTCCAATTTCCAGATCAGAGGTCTCTCGTACAGATGTGGTTGATTGTCATACTCAATTAGTACAGGCTTACAATCAGTGGAATCATTTTGAACAATAACTGAGCAGTACTAAAAAAAAAAATGGATGTGTGTTGTGATGCAGTGGATATCGGTTCGGAACGAGAAAGCGGGGAGCCGAATTCGAATTCCAGCTGAATTCATTGCATTCACTTACGCGCAAATACCCTTGGGAAAGGTATTAATCCGTCTATTCCTTCCAGTTATGGGTTAAATAACAGGGCAGATTGGGTTCTATAGCCTTGGTCGTCAACCAGTCTACCACAGAAAGAAATGGCAACCTACTTCGGGATAATCTTCTGCCCAGTCAGTCATGTCTCTTTCGAGACATGATCGCCCAAGGGTGTATCACGTATGGCACTTAACTGACTGCCTGTCTAAAAAAAACAAAATGTTTATAGAGATAGGAGGCGGAACGAATAAAATATTCCCCGTAGATTAAATAAAGGCTTCTGTTTAAAATTATCCGTAAAGTAATGATAGTTATACATATTGGCTCGGATTGAGAAACAAGAGAGCAGAGTTCGAATTCCAGTCTGATTCATTACATTCACTGATGTGCTAATACCCTTGCAAAGATATAAGTTCGTACCTTCCACACAAGGTATTGGTAAAATAGCAGGACAGAACTAACTGTTATCGTTGTTTCTGGCATTGATGAAGGTTTCCTTCCTAAACATTTGTCTGTGGTAGTGTGGAACGGCAATATTTTGATTATGTCAACATTTCTCTTTAAGTTACACACGCTATTCAGTTTAGTTGTCGTTGATTTTGGAAGTCCTCAATTGATATGGTTTTCTATTATTTGGTATAGTATGTTACCCGGGTCGGTAGACCCATGAAGAAAGCCGGAGAGCAGAGCAACTGAAACGCCGTGAAAAAAGAAGAAAGGGGAAAAAATTAGTTCGACTGTAAATTATGTACAGTATTTACATTATTAGGTCAATAGTCCTTATCTTTGCTGCCATTTGTACGACGTTTCGGCCGTTGTACGCTCCGGCCTTCTTCAAGTGCTAGGAATTTCGAACTGAACCCTTTATTACGATCACTGGGGTATACGAACTCTATTCCTTGCGGGAATTCCGATTGGAAGTCATGAGTTATCTCCCTCTAACTCTGCAAGTTATTTGTTCACCACTGCTGTAGCCTGGTATTGAACTTACAACTCTAACCAACGTCTATATCCACAGGGCAATGTGTCCTTAAGGACTCTTAGAGTTATGAGTTCAGTACCAGGCTACAGCAGTGGTGAACTTGTAGGGTTAGAGGAATATAACTCATAACTTCCAATCGAGGCTTCCCGCAAGGAATGGAATTCGTATACCCCAGTGATCGTAATAAAGGATTTGGTTCGAAATTCCTAGCACCTAAAGAAGGCCGGAGCGTACAACGGCCGAAACATCGTACAAATAGCAACAAAGATGAGTACAATAGTCCGAATAATGTAAATACTGTAAATACTACCTCATCTCAGAAATATAGACAAATAGACTGATCTATTATTAAACGTCGTACAAATGGCAACAAAGATGAAGAGAATAGTCCGAAAAATGTAAATGCTCTAAACACTACCTCATCTTAGAAATATAGACAAAAAAATGATCTATTATTAAACGTCCTACAAATCGGAACAAAGATGAGGATAATAGTCCGAAAACTGTAAATACTGTAAATACTACCTCATCTCAGAAATATAGACAAATAGAATGATCTATTATTAAACGTCGTACAAATGGCAACAAAGAAGAGTACAATAGTCCGAATAATGTAAATACTGTAAATACTACCTCATCTCATAAATATAGACAAATGTAAATTATGTAAATTACGATGGACAAGTGAAGAAGGTCGGAGCATATAACTACCGAAGCGATGGGACTATTAAAACAGAGATGAGGATCAAAATAAAATATAGAAATCAGTATGTCGAAATGGTAATTTCTCGTTTTCAATCTTGGCAAAAAGATTAATCGCTCATTGTTTTACTTTCTGTATAAAAATCTGCAGTTATACCCTAAGAGTGAATCACAATTATTGTAAATTAGGTATGGTCCAAAATAACAGCATGATATGCGGACATATCTTTTTCATTCGGGACATTTTGAAGATACCGCATTACATTTCATGTGTAATAAAGTTATAGATTTCAGTTATTTACATAATAGTCTGTTGCTGAAAGCTGATTTATAGCGTGAAACTCTGACGAATCAAAGATCAATTTTCGTTCGAAGCAATAAAAATGTCACCCTATCATTAAAAAAAAACAAAAAAAACACTCAGTTTATTCATAGTTGTAGAAATTCGATAACGCTTGTCAGAATTTCTAAACAGCTAGAAAATAAAAAGAAATTTACTGCATCGCATCTTTTCCCATAAACACAACTTACTAATAATATTTCTCACGTGATCATTCCAAAACGTCTATTATCAAAACAACTTACCAATAATATTTCGTCCGTGATCATTCCAAAACGTCTATTATCAAAACAACTTAAAATAATATTTCACCCGTGATCATTCCAAAATGTCTATTATCAAAACAACTTAAAAATAATATTTTACCCGTGATCATTCCAAAATGTCTCTTATCAAAACAACTTAAAATCATATTTCGCTTGTGATCATTAAGTAGGATAGACAAAATAATATTGAAAGAGATTGCGTTGCGCCAAGCTTCCATGCAGGTTAAGTAGAAAAATCAGCATTTATAAATATTTGATTGAAACTCAAAGACTAACCTAATGACTGGTGATAAATACGCCGCTATCTCAGTAAAAAAACTCCCTTTTATATTTAGTTCGTATTGTATGGATATACCTGCGTAATTATTATTTTATGTTGCCCTCTCATCCTGCATGAAGCCACTGTAGCACTGTATCTTCACTACTAAAATAAAGTTCGTTATATATATATATATATCCTTAAACAAAATAGACGTCATAATTATCCCGAGGAACCTTCCGGCCAACACTTGTCAAGGGTACGTTGGCTTTATTACAAAGGCGTCAAAAATAGAGAACAGAATAACAATGGAAAAACATACAATTCGAGGAGAAGATTGCAGTTTTTTTCTTTGTTATTCTGTCCTCTATTTTTGAGCCCTTTGTAATAGAGCCAACGTACCCCTTGACAAGTGCTGGCCGAAAGTTCCTCGGGATAATTATGGCGTCTATTTTGTTTAAGGATATTAGCTTATTTTGTGGGTACAGATGATTATTTTTGTATATATATATATATATATATATATATATATAAACTTATCGCTATTCTCTTTTCGAAAAACCCTCCGAGTACATTCGCGGAAGGAAAAATGATAATATAAAAAGAACGAGGTAAATACTTGAACATCAGTCAAAGTACGTAGCCCAAAGAAAAAAACCCGAGACGAGTAACCTAAAACAAATATATATATATATATATATATATATATATATATATATATATACAACGATTTTTATTATAATGGAGAGGATATATATATATAAAATTTATTTGTTTGAACATTATTTTAATAGATACTCATATCTGAGTCGATATTCTGTTTGGCGTAAACAGGGTTATAGATATAATAAGAGAAATCGATAACAGCGCCAGAAATGAGCAGATCAATTTTGATAGCACTACCTAAGAAGCCAGCTGCAAAGGAATGTGAACTCCACCGAACAATCAGCTTAATGAGCCACATGTGGTACTATATCTTCACGATACCGGGTTGGCCGATGGTTTCGTGATTACCACATGTTCCAGACTGGATGTTCTCTGATCCCTTCCGCGCCCACGTTGTTTCTTAAGATCCGCGAAAGCGGGGATGGATACAATTCAGTCGATGGAGTGTTGAATTTGGCGTCGAAGAATATTTGCCACACCATCAAAGAAATGAAGAAAAGCGTTTGTTATAAACAGTAACAAACATTTATTTAGACTGGTATACAATAATTTCTTATCAAGTTAAAACAAACACCGCGAAGTGAGGGGTGAATGTAGTTGACTGGCGGAAAAAGTTTCTTTAACTCGAAGAAATCTTAACTGCAATTAGGCAGTGTCATTGATGGAGTATGCAGTGGCAACGGATTCGGTTCTGGGCAGCGAAGAATAACCGACTCGATTTTTTGCTCTGGATGTTCTCTATTTATGGGCCCGAATCCCGAATAATTAGCTCCTGGTTGGTCAGCCAATAGGGATCACCGGCCAATGGCTATCGTCGTAACAAACCCCCTGGATTGCATCCGATTGGTTTAGATAATCAGCTAATTAGTCGCAGTCATCGGGGCGGGCTAACAAGAAGGAGGCGCTGTGGTTGGTTGATCAATGATTTATTACCTTGTGCCATACTTGCACTCAATCCCCGGGTGAAGCAACCCACCTGTTTCCCACGCTGAAAATATGTTTATATTTTGAAATTGAAGTAATTTTTTGACATGCCATTACACCTGCAGAGTGTTTTGTTTTAGTGACAGTTTATAGGTCAGCCTTCCGCTTGGGTCTAGATATCTTTATAGTCAATGACCGCGGTTTACTGCACCTGGTTCTTAAAAATGTTGGATATCCAGAATGAACTTATTTTCAGAATGGTTTAATAAAATAATTATTATAATGATTTATTAATTATTATTTAATTAATTTTCATTTAATTAATTTTCATTTAATTAATTTCGCCAGTCAAGTTTCTGACACTTGAACAAAACTCATCATCCGGATTCTGATGAAAAGAGCGCGCAGTAGAATCGGTCCAGAGATAGGACAAGAGCAATGCTGGTTCGTTAAAGATAACTAAACAGGGAACGCAATATTTATACCCAGAATGCTATCTGAAAGAGGAATACAAATGCCGAAGGGCCTACATCTGACATCAAACCGGCATTTGACAACATACGCTACAAAGCCTTGCTGGAGATGCTCGGTAACCCTAACATTTTCGGTAAAGACATTAGGCTAATCAAGAACCTTTATTGTCAGCAAACCGCTTGCGTACGGACAAGAAATGAATGCAGCGAGTATATGAAAATAGAGAGGAGCGTAAGACAAGGATGCGTTTTCTTACATGATCTAATCAACCTATACGTCGAAACAATTCTGAGAGAGGTAGTCATTGCCAAAATTCGTCACTCGCGGCCACATTCTCAACAGTATAAGATACGCGGATAACAGTGCTGTTAGCAGACACGAAAAGGAAGATGCAGAACCTCCTACAGAAAGTACCAAGAGAAAGCGAAATGAAAGTAGTAAGCATAAACTTCAAGAAAACTGAATGGTCATCGGCAAAAAGAAAACCCCAAAATGTCAACTACAGGTCGGAAAAACTAAAATAAAACAAATAAAGAAATTTAAATACTTGGGAAGCGTTCTGTCAAAGGATGGAAAGTGAGACGCTAAGATCCAAAGACGCATTGGCATGCCAAGCATGCATGTCAAAACTAAACCAAGAACTGAGTGCTCTTGAATTTTTCCACAAAGTTAATATTGGATGATTGATATCCACTGTCTTTAAGAATTTTATCGTAAATTGACTGTAAAACCAATGCCCCATTCCTAATAAATGTTTAACAAAATCCCTAATATATATGTGTTCGATTTCATCCATGGAGAACCCCAAAGATAAAAAAAATGTATATCGGAAACACCATGAACGTATTTAAATGGCGCTTTTACAATCACCTCTCATCCTTCAATAATAAAGAAAAACAAAACATGACGTCTCTTTCCAAACAATTTTGGAACTTAAAAACGAAAATAAAACACCTAAAATTAAATGGAAAATCCTCAAACAAGCAAGAACTGCTAAATCAATAAAGGAACCATGTTTCCTTTGTCTTCAAGAAAAAATTGAAATCATTAGAGCCATGAAACCACAGTAAACTGCAAACACATTAATGAACAATCATGCTAAAAAATACTGCAAAAGTCAAAACTAGGATCTCCTAGAGACGATAATCGTTTATAGTACTAACAACACTATTACATCAAATGTTACATATTACACACCACAAACTATAATCTAATTCAAAGTTTTACCAAAAAAGAAAGTGATCTCCTAAATTCAAAATTAAGCTTAAATATACAAAATTAGATTAATTATAAAAACTGTGCCTAAATACAAAGATATTCTATAGTTGTACAAATATGCATTAAAGATGGGTTCAACCCCATCACTTTCTACTCCTTACACCTCCTTACTATTCCCCTTTAATAAACTCAAAGAATAAAGGCTAGCCAGGCGGCCATAAAAACATAGTCACTATTTTCTAATGTTAAATCTGTCTACAAAATTCCCTACATTTTCATAAATCAACTATATCCTCTACCCACCCCACTGTCTTCAAATTCTCACGGACAATTTACAAGACTTATTCCCTAATCACTAACCCCCACCACCATCCCACACACAACTCGCCAAATATAAGAAAAGAGGCATTCCATTCCTTTCCACACCACCTGATGAGACATTGTAAGTCCAATGTGGAAACAAAATGTACAATTTGTAGTGGATATGTATAAAAAGATTTGTCAGTCAGTTAAGTGCCATACGTGATACACGCTTGGGTGATCATGTCTCGAAAGGGACATGACTGACTGGGCAGAAGATTATCCCGCAGTAGGTTGCCATTGCTTTATGCGGTAGACTGGTTGCCGACCAAGGTTATAGAACCCAGTCCGTCCTGCTATTTAACCCATAACTGGAGGGAAGAGACGGATTAATACCTTTCCCAAGGGTATTTGCGCGTAAGTGAATACAATGGAGAAAAAGAAAAAAAAGATTTGTACATGTTCTAAAATATAATTTATAATAAATATTCGCAGCTCTGTATTATATATCGAGCACTATTTTAAATTAATGTTTTAGACGTTGTAAATTTTTCCTCGTTTATTATTCACTCGGATATATATATATATATATATCCGAGTGAATAAGGAACGAGGAAAAACTTACATTAAATTTACATATATATAAAAATTTATATATATATAGGAAAAAATTACATTAAATTTATATATATATATATATATATATATATATATATATATATATATATATATATATATTTCCCTCCTGTTGCGTCTATAGAGGGAGAGACAATAGTAAGGCAGCGTCAGCTCCGTTGATTCTCTTTACTGTCAGTTATTAAACCTTACCTTAAGCTCTTGCCGCATATTTGCTCTTGGATAGTGACTTATTTAATTTTATGTTTTTGCACTAATTATGTTGTCGAGTAGTGAAGAATATATATATATATATATATTAATAATTATACATATTATTCTACCTTTTAGGTACGTTAAGGTGATTCATGCGCTTTTTCTAACTATCAGGTGCATATCAATTCTCGATTCGAATTATTTTTTAACGTTCCTTGCCTAAAGTTTGTTATGTGTATTAAAGCGGATGGGCAAATATTTTTATTTATTAAGTGTATAATAAACTTAGATTAATAGCGAAATCTAAAAATTGAATAAGATACTAAAATCGTGGTAGGAGAAAAATAACAAGGAAAGATTTGTAGTTAGGAGTCGTTAAAATTTAACCTTCGGTACAAGCGACGTAACTAATTTATTTACATTTACATTTTTTTACATAATTAAAAATAGCGTAAAATACTTATTTACCTCCTTACCTATATATATATATATATATATATATATATATATATATATATATATATATATATACTTAGTTTTTGGTCATATTCAATTCTTGCATACATTTTTAATATTTTTCATTTGTAAACGAGTTATTACGCCGCAACAGATTTTTCTACGATCTGGTGTCTTCAGCGATTTACAGTTACTGATTTTACTCTTTTCTTAAAGAAGTCTCACGTAACATGGATTTTTTTTATGAACACGCAATTTTCAAAATTAAAATTAGTTTTCATCCATGGTTGTATGATCCTAAAATGTACAACCAAAGATGAAAAAATAACTTCTAATTTTGAAAATTGAATAACTGGTCTGTAAATAAAACCTATTTAGTTGTGCGACTACGGTATATTCAGTAACCGTGTCAGATTTTTTTTAAGTGACGATTATCAACAAAAAGAAGTTTTATGTTTGGGTATATATGATTTGAGTTGTAAGATTACAGAGAGAAAAAAAGTTGTTTCAACTCAGAAAGAAATGTTTAACAGCACTCAGTCAAATCCATAAATACACAAAGTTTACTTACTAAAACGAGAAAAAATATCAGAAAGCAACTCGAATATGCCAAAGAACAGCCGTAAAATGATACTTTTAAGTAAAAAACTGAAAGTGCACGATTTCAGTAAGGAAAGTAAAAAACGGGTAGTAGACAAATGCGACCCTGAATAAATTCGTACATCATATATTTTGGTGCCTTTAAAGGCAATTATCACAAATTTAAAAAAATAGCATAGATAGGAATTGCAAATTTTAAAAAATATAAAAGAAACAAAAAAATTAAATGCTTCTTTTTATTATAATTGCAATGATAGATTATCAGTATTTAAAAAATATTTTAAATATTCGAAAATTATTGTAGTTTCACAAATTACTCAAAAGTTATGAATGTTGTGAGCTATTCCTTTAAAGAAATTTTTCTTGTTTTCAGGAGTATTCTTATCTAATAGCGTCCTGGTCCTATTTTTCGCAGTTTCATTTTCGACAACAGAGTTATGTTAACTATCAGTTTTAGAATAATTAAAAGTAGGTTTGAAATTAGCAACTCTTAAGAAAATATGGTAACTTCAAAAAATTACCACAGGTACGCAGTTATCTAAAGACGCATTTGTCTAGGTACGCAAATGTCCTGGTACGCAATTGTCTGTTACGCAACAGTTCGGGATGTTAATGTCTCGTACGCAATTGTCCGTCAACTAAAAACACACACACACACACACACACACACACACACACACACATATATATATATATATATATATATATATATATATATATATATATATATATATATATATATCCTTTCTATTATAATAAAGATCGTTGTGTATTTGTATATAATCCTTTAAGATGTTTTGCCATCATTTTTAATGGCAGGGGTACTCTTGTTTTTTGAAACCAAAGTAGCGTAATAAGCTGACCTTCCGAATTAGAATATATATATATATATATATATATATATATATGTGTGTGTGTGTGTGTGTGTGTGTATACTATACGTACACTGAGGTGTCCAGTTTTATTGCTTATTTTTTTTTCATATATACGAGGTGATTGAAAAGTAACTCCCCATTATAGAATACTTATAATTTATTTATTAAATATAATATTTACAGGAAATGTATTTGAAAGGAAATCGTTTAGCATGAGATTTTATTTAAAATTCGATATGGGCAACAGATTTTGCTACTAGCTTCTCAATTCTAACCGAAACTTTTATGATATGGAAGACATAATTTCTTGTATTCACAGTTCAAGAAATCTTGGTTCGGTATAGTAGATTTGCCCATTAAAAAAAAACAAAAAAAAACAGGGTGTTAAAGTCAGGACACCTTGCTGGCCAGTCATACTTTATGTATGAAAAGGAGTTACTTTTCAGTCATCCAGTATACATTGGAGCCGTTGGTAATTGTTGGTTTTTAGATCACCCTAGTGAAACCAGGGATTTTTTATATTCTGTGTCACACACACACACACACACACACACACACACACACACACATATATATATATATATTTTATATATATATATATACATGAGATCTGTCGGCATCTTTTAAATTATCAATTAAATTTAGTGCAAAAATCAGGGACCACTTGATATTGAATAACTGTTATTAACCCATTCACTTTTTAACCTGTTCTCTATTTCTACAGAAAACTTACTCCTATTCTTGCTGGCTGTTTTGTATTAGTGACCTGATGCCAATAATATCCTGAATGAATAATAATTTTGTACGAAATCAAGACGTTTGAAAGCTGTGAAAAATATATAATATATTTTAGTCGCATTTGCGTTATTTTTTACAAAATCTATTTTACAAAACTGGACAAAATTTAAACTAAGAATTTAAACATTAAGAAAAGAAGTATTTTTTAAGATACAGGGAAATGACTTTCATATTTTTAAAGAATTTTTTAAAAGAAAATAATCAAATCCTAATAATTAACTAAATTTTTACCTCTTGCTCAATATAGATTGACAATTATTTTCTAATTGGCAAATTGTCAGAGAATCGTAAAAAAGGAATAAAGCATCTTGTGAGAAGTAAATCTTAATAGCATTAATTGCAGAGCGTTTAAATTCGCTTCATTGGTGCGAAAAATTAACACAAGGGAAAACGTCAAGAAGACGTCAGCCACATAAGAACCGCAACACGACGGCGAAAAAAAAATGGCTTTTAAGCTATCGGATGGAAGGGAGGTAACTCTTGTGATTCTATTTACACCGAAGTCGCTTTTATCACTGTCTGCTCGACTAATATCGCCCGTGATTAATCAATAGCATATAAAATAAATTTAAGTCACTACAATAAAGATGTTGTTTAGATCATCAAAGTCCAAACAGCAGAGCAGGCATTTCTATATGTATAATTCTTTAGTGTGCTTTTCGGGTTCGTTTGCAACTAATTTCGAAGAAATGGTAGAAATTTTGAAATAAAAAAAATGCATGCTTACGAAATTAGAAATTCTTGTGGAGAGACGGAAAACAAATTTATTTTTCACTATTTTCTAGTGTAGTGGGTGCTAACGTCACTGAGTGTCAAATGATTGTGTTTTTAGGGAAGATTAAAGTTAATATATATTATATATATTCAAATGGTTACAGCGGAAAGCCTGTTTTCAAAAAATATTAAATCCAGGATTTGCTAAAGAAGCCCTGAAAACTCACGATATCTCTCTCTCTCTCTCTCTCTCTCTCTCTCTCTCTCTCTCCCTATATATATATATATATATATATATATATATACGTGTGTGTGTCAGAAGGAAGTGAAAGGACAGTCAGTCAGTTAAGTGCCATATGTGATACACGCTTGGGCGATCATATCTCGAAAGAGACATGACTGACTGGGCAGAAGATTATCCCGCAGTAGGTTGCCATTGCTTTCTGCGGTAGACTGGTTGCCTACCAAAGCTATAGAATCCAATCTGTCCTGCTATTTAACCCATAACTGGAGGGAAGAGACGGATTAATACCTTTCCCATTTTTTTTCTTTACCTTTGCGCGTAAGTGATTACAATGGATTCAACTGGAATTCGAACTCGGCTCCCCGGTTTCTCGTTCCGAGCCGATATCCACTGTACCACAACGCACATCCTGTTGTTGCATTTACTTTTATAAAAGCAACAATACAGAGCAGAGCTTAATATTGTAATTTTCTTATTATAATGGTTTATACAAACATTATATCACTACACAAAATATTTCATATTTCAGAACATTATAGTTATTAAAAATTAAATTTCAAAAACCTAAAATCTGACCTGCTGTCAAAAACTGATGTCCGCACATTTGAATAATGTATGTTCCTCGTATGTATCTACCCCAGACGAATTAAAAAGTGCCATTTTCATCATGACATGTCGAAACAATTTCCTTCATGCGATCTAAATGTTCAACTTCAGAGTACAACCTAATTCTTTCACCCATGATCATATTAACTTCTTCTAACCACCCCTACTAAACTTTCTGAATAACCATGAATCCATTATATATTTTCTAAAATAAATCATTTTCACTATTTTTTAAATATCACCTGAAGAAGAACAATAATGTTTTGAAACATGAAATTTTCCGTGTAAATATAATGCTTTTACAAACCATTGTAATAACAAAATTACAATATATATATATATATATATATTATGGCCTCATTATGATTGAGCTGTCTGGAGAAGAAAATTTTAAAAACACTTTCCACTTCTGTTATATGCGTGACTCTTCAGAAATGAATTGAGTTCTTTCGGTGACTGGTGTGTGTATACACTGCTTATGTACAAGACGTTAAAATTTTCCTTCTCTACTTCCATGCGCCGATGGCTTAGGGAGTAGCGATTCCGACTGACACCAAATCGTTCGAGTTTCGATCCCGGCCAGAAGCAAGTGAATGTATCTAGCCTCACTGATGAGCTCCGATCTAGCGAAACAGGCTTGTATGCGGATGACTAATATATATATATATTTCTTTTTCTCTGGTAGCCGCATTCTGAATTTTATGCACAATGCAATCGTCAGGTGCTGATTAAAAATTGACAGCTGCAAAATTTAAATATTTATTCCGTACTATAACGTTATTGGAGCAGTACATTTATTTTCTACTCGTAAATAAATGCACAGTGTCATCACGGTACGAAATAAAATATAAATCAGCACCTATCGATTGCAGCGTGCATGAAATTCAGAACTGTGTTAATGTTGATAAAAAAAAGCATATTTACTGGTCCGAGCATTCAAGAGACTTAATAAAGAAAATGTGCTTTCCGGCAGTGTGCGAACACGCGTCGCCGAAATCATGGAAAATTAAAGGGAAAGGCGCATCTCTTTTATTAAGTCTCCTGAATGTACAGGCCAGTAGATGTAATTCATAGTTCTTAAGATATGTTCAAATATGGCTATTCACAAAGAAAACATTTGATGTAGTAGGAAATACACGCACACACATACACACATACAGAGGCACATGCACATATATATATATATATATATATATATATATATATATATATATATATATGTGCGTGTGTGTGTGCGTCTACGCACGTGTGTGTGTTCAGAAGCGAAAGAAATGATAAGACGTAAATCTTTTAGGACAAAGCGCTTTCTTCCATGAGGAAATTTATCAAATGCAGAAACTTTATTTATTAATCTCTATTCAGGCACACGATGTACGTTGTTGCGCAGTGGATATCGGCTCGGAACAAGAACTCGGAGAGCCGTGTTCAAATTTCGGTTGTATTCATTTACGTGCAAATATCATTGGAAAATGTGTGAATCCGTCGCTTCTCCCTCTAGCTATGGATTAAATAGCACATTGGATTCTATAGCCTTGGTTGGTAACCAGTTTACCGCAGAAAGTAATGGAAACCTACTGCGGGAAAATCATCTGTCTAGTCAGTCATGTAACTTTCGAGACATGATCGCCCAAGCTTGAATCGCGTATGGCACTTAACGGTTTAACAACACACAGTAAAATGTACCTGTTTTATGTATAGATGCAATAAATATAATTGCTACATTTGCTTCGATACATTCCCTCAAGGTATAAACGTTCTTACTCTTGCTATTTGTTTCCTTCATCAATATTGTCTTAACAGATATATTTATTCATATCTGAATTGACACGCGCGCATACACACACAATATATATATATATATGTTAAAAAATATTCGGAAAGTAACGAAATGGAATTAACAACCGACATATTTAATTTTAATTTATTTGGACATATTTTAATCAATTCTCGTATTTGAGTAGATATTCTGTTTTTAATTATATATATATATAGCATAATGATGATCCACGTATACAGTCTTAATATGTATAGGAAAAACTATTAAAAGTTGTAAATTTAAAAATGTATTTTTTGACAGTATTTATTTATTTCTATTATTTTTATAATAATAGAAATAAATAAATACTGTCAAAAAATACAATTTTAAACTTACAACTTTTTAGTAGTTTTTCCTATATATATATAGCTCTACAGGCCTGAATATTTATGAGAAATGTTGTTAGGAAAATGTGGGTCATTCGGCTGAATTTGAACCTTTTGCCTCTAACAAGCCATCAATTGATCTGATGCGCCTTAGACCGATCGACCACAAATGAATCCACAGTCTAAACAAAACTAAATCAAGCCTATCGAGTACCGATTAAAAATAATATTCATACAAATAAATTAAATATGTCGGTTGTTAATTCAATTGTAACACCCTATCTTGACTCCACTGGACTGACGTACTTCACAAGACCAGCTGTTGGTCCTGTCAGTATTACAGGCTTGAGCCTGTGGTTCTAAATGTCGATTTGATGCCATCCTCCAGCCATGTTGTGATTTTGATCCTGGAGAGCAATCATCAGATCGTAGAAATACGAAGCTCCTCGTTGGTCTACCTGCAATTTCGTCGGGTGAGAACCAGATTAACAGAAAAATAAATATAGCCAAGTCGTCTCGATTTTGGGAATACAAAATGTTTGAAATATAAATACAACCAAAAATAATCTTTGTTGCGAATAGTTGAATTTTTTTTTTTATAATCGTGTTGCCCCAAGCAAGGCATTTTACTGGTGTTGTGCAGGGGGTTACATAGGAGGAATGTTATGAGAAGGAGTGAGAGGTTGCAGTGGGTTTCAGAAAGAAAGTATGAGAAGGAAGAGAATACTGATGAGAGTGGGGAGGACGGAGAAAAAAGTATGAGAGAGGATGTAAGTTAGTGAGACAGGAGATGGCTATTGACTTGGAGATTATAGCTGTCGGGGCAAGTATGCGGAAGAGAATTCCACATGCGAGAAGTGCGAGAAAAGAAACTGATGGAGTAGAATTTGCGCTTACAATTTATCGGTTTCACAGTAAAAGGGTGGGGCCTAGTTGCTTATCTTGTGACTCGAGGAAATTCATATATAGGGGGCACCAGTGAGCTAAGTTCATCGGAGCAGAAGCCGTGAAAGTATTTGTAGAATTTTTGGACGTTCAGATTAAAAAAGGTAAGTTTCTTCAATAACGAATTGTTGATTTGAGTTCAGCATATACATTTGCACAGAAATAATGCTATTTTGGATAAAATTGAAGGGGGAAAAGCATTCGGGACCTAAAAGGAAAATTTACCAGGTAAACTAGGGTGATGAGGTAATCTAGCCTGTATTCCCAACAACACCTCCCTTAAGTGGATTGGGGTTATTATATTTGGTGACAGGTTTCCCATAGATAACATATCCAATTGAGCTCTCACATGCTCTAGTAAGAAAGTTAATGACTGACTGGTCTGTCGGACTTTACTTGTTATCGACAACAACTGAAAATATCGTTGTAAAACCCTTCTAATCTCCCTAGTTCCACTGCTAAGGATTTGTTATGATGAAACACACCTATTCCTCAGATAATGAACTCTCCCTCCTATATTGATAAGAGTTAACAGGAAGTACTTGAGAAGTTCTTAGGAGTTCTTTAGAGTTCAATTGGAGTTCAGTAGAACTACTTGGCAGTTGATATTAGTCGGCAGTTAGCCAAATAATAAGGAGTCAGCTTTCAGTGGAAGATTACCAAGTTCCTAACATTTATGGTACGTTGTCGATTAGCAACCGACATAGCACTCGCCTGACGACGCTATGACACTGTCAGCTCGCTGCCTTCGGGTAGAGGGCGCTCTCTGCTTCCGAGCAGAGAGCACTAACCCAGTCGTGGTTCCGCCGAAGGGTAGAATCACGACTGGGGAAAAATAGACAGACATTTTTTGGCCCGACTATATGGCCGGTAATACCCACTATAAAATGACCATGTGTCACATCCGGCCTTGCGTGGGAAGGCTAGTAAATACAGCAACTGACATAGCACGATTATAACCTTCAGTGCGAAAACGACTCCACAACAGGATCCTGTTACAATGAGCACCTCTTCTCCAAAATGGAAATCAGCCAATTTATGCTGCCTCTATTCTCAGCCAATTCCAACCTGGTAGCGTTAAGAATCGATATACCATCTCTAGCTACTTGAGCTATCACTCGTTGCTTCTTTTCTACACTTCTAATTTTTCTCTAACCACTCTTACATCGTCTTCTGACACTGTTCTGAATAGCACACTCATTGCTTTTCTTATACGTCTCTTTTTTCTAGTCATCAATAACTCTATCTCCTTCAGATAGAGACTCATATCCTTCCACTGTCTATCAAGTATCAGGAATTCTTGTGCCAAAGGATACATTATACGGTGTTACTCTTCCTTCTGTATTAATCCTGAACTAGTTGTGTTCTAGCCTTATCGAGCTTCGCTATTTCAATTTCTAGACGAGCCAATAACTCTTCGTATGACTGTAAGTCTATCACTAGGGTTATCAACCATTTTGATCTAATCATGACCACCTCTTTGATCTTTGTAAATACAATATTTTCGCTACGTTCCCAGGCACTTACTGTCAAGATTAGCATCAGTGCCATCAGTGGTCCTTCCTTGTCCATATCTGCAATGAGACTTGTACTCCTATCGTTTTTCTTATAGTTATTGAACTGCGCAATTACTTGAAAAAGTGATTCTGTCCACAGCCAGCAGCGCCACGCATGTATGGGGGCCCTTTCATACAGCCGTTAACATTAACAACCACAGTCCGGCCCACCTATCAGGCTCTTCTGCGTGTATCTTATTAATCTTTTTACTTTCTCTATTCTGGGGCCTTAGTTCTCACTGCTACTCTAAGTCGTAACATTATAGGTAATTCTACATACTTGGATGCTGTTTTGATTTCTAACCGTTCTTCGAACTGAGCTAACGGAATCTCATCCTCTTCTTTCCCAACTACCCGACTCTTCACTACTCATCTTTAGTGTATCGTCAGCTTCATTACTTCCCTCGAGGGATCTAACTCCATGATTGTCGATGCTCTTTATTTCCTTCAAACTCTCTGGGTTAATCACGATTTCCTCCTCCCCTTCTTCTCTAACAGTCTCTAATTCTTCGGGTTCAAAACAAAGTTGCCCTTCTCAGTCCTCTTTTCGCTCTCCTCTCCTTAGTTTCTTCCCATTCATCTATCTCGTTTTACTTTTCCTGCTACTTGACCCCGAATTATGTAAGTAACAGGTCCCGTCTGTTCCACTATTCTATAAAAAGGAATCCATTTCCGATACAGTTTACCTTCTATCAGGTGTACTTTGTAATGTTTTTTTTAATCATTTCACCCCGAGCAAGGCAGAAATGCCACTGATGAGCGGAGTGCTACATAACTGTAAAAAGATTAATTAGAAAAGTGTGAGGAGTACAAACTAGTTAGAAAGGAGCGATAGAAAGCTGAGAATGCAGGTGCGATGAGAGATACATAGGTTGAGAGAAAGGGAAGTATATACGGGGGTGGGGAGAGAGCTAGAGTCCAGTGGTTAGTAGATGAGTATTGACTTTGCATTTAAATTTCTGGAGGTTGTAGCCGTCAGGAAAGCAAGAATATGGGAGCGAGTTCCACAGGCGGGAAGTGCGAGAGAAGAAGCTGAAGGAGTAGATATCATTAGCATTTACTCGTTTTACTTTTCCTGCTACTTGATCCCGAATTGTGTAAGTTACAGGTCCCGTCTGTTCCACTATTCTATAAAAAGGAATCCATTTCCGATACAGTTTACCATCTATCAGGTGTACTTTGCAATAGAATGGATCACCCACTTAGAAGTAAATTTCCTTTCTGTTTTTATTTATTCTTTCACTAAACCTCTTCTGAGATCTCCTGATTTTTATTTTCACCTAAGTAAAAACCTTATGTTGCGGCTCCAAGATCAATTCATGATCTTCTTCCATATATTTCCTTCTGGATCTTAGCAAATTATCGGTAAGATCACATCTCTGCCAAATCTAAACTTATTTATAAATGGAACTTTGTCTCTGTGTTTGTGTGTGTGTGTGTGTCTATCTGTGTGTGTGTCTATCTGTGTGTGTGTGTCTGTGTGTATCCGTTACCTATAGACTCCGAAACGGCTGAACCGATTTTCTTGAAAAATTACACAGTTGTGCTATAAGCGTCTACGAGTGTTCTTAGCTAGGTTTTGTGTCGAGGTACATCCGATAAATATCGAAAATCGATAATCGAAAAAATCGGGTTATAGAAGGAGTGGTCCGATTTTAATCAAATTTGATACACTCATAGACAAAGACATAAGACACGATATTCAGAAGTTTCAAGGTTGTAGTTCTTATAATAGTACAGAAAATCGATAATATATATAAAAGGCATGATGTTTGTGTATCTGCCTGCATGTCTGTATTTTTTTCAGCCCTTTTATTTTAGTTTTTGCTTCGGGTTTGGCTCTAAGTAGGTGTAATTGTAGTTCTTAGTTTCAGCCATGATACCATTTACTCAGAGGACTTATTTAACCTTCAAAATTCAGTTTACGACGAAAACACCTTATTTTATATCGATACCAGGAAATCAAAATTTGACTTACATCCATTGATTTTTCTTTCAGTCTACGGTTTCGCTTTAACTGGAAACAACTATTGCTTTTTAATCTTTCAGGCCAACATCCAAAGAGTGTGAGTTCCATGACCATGGATTAGTTTTAAAGCTTTCATTACACCCGAGCAACGCCGGGCTATACTGCTAGTAGCATATAATAAGAGAAAATTTTCGCGGTTTCGTTCATAGAAAATTGCACGGCAGCCAGCGCTTGAATTAAATACTCATCCCAGCTGTCTTTATTATTTCCTGCCAACTTTACTAGTATGTCTAGTGGAATCTTTCTACCTTCGCATTGCTCTGGGGATAGTATGGTGAGGTAGTAATGTGTATAGCATTAAATTCTCTCGGAGTCTTCTCCATAATTTGATTTACCTTCCCCTGTTCATTGTCAGTGACCAACTGCTCAGGAGCTCCATATCTAGGAAATATCTCCTGAAGTATTATATTTAATACTGTTCTTTTTTATTAGACATCACGAAAGCCTCTGGCCAATTACTAAGCCAATCCACGAATCTTACTATATACGAATTCCCATGAGGAGTTTCTCCATAGGACCCTGAAATATCCATGCTCACCTTCTGAAATTGGTAATTTGGAATATCTGTTTCCATCACCGAGGCAATCCTATTATCTCTACTTTGCGATTGACACGTTATACACTTGTTCACATAATCCAATACATGATTATATACAGTCTAGGCCAAAAAAAATTATTGACTATTAATTCATAGGTTCTATTAATCCCCATGTGTCCTTCACTTTCATGACACTGGTCTTGGATTTCTTGTCTTAATAATTTTGGTCCTGCTATTTTTAGACTTCTTTCTTTCTATCGTCCCGAAATGTAGTTTAGCACTCCATTGTGTGTCACATACTTAGAGATAGTCCCTGCTTCTAGCTTATTCCTCAGAAAAGTAATTTCGCTATCGTCCTAACTCTTCTCTATGATAACTTTCCAATGAGAGTCCCTAATAACTTCTTCGTCATCTTCTGCTTTCTAAACTCAATGTTTACTTAGGGTGCGAGAATTTATCATATTCACTTGATAAGCTCTGTCACACCTGGTTCTAACCTAATGGATTCGGATTCTAATTTTTCTGGGATTCTTGATAACAGATCTTCACAGGTATTACCCTCTCCAGCTAGATACTCTATTTTACACTGATAGCCACTAAGCTTCAATGCCCACTGCTGGATCTTCTTAATCGTCCATTATGCCTTCAATAAATGTTTGAGAAGCGTATTATCAGTTTTAATGGTAAACACAGCTCCACTTAAGTAATAATCTAATTTTTGCATTGCATACAAAATGACAAACACTTCCTTTTCTACCAGCGACTATATCTGCTGGGTTTCTGATAGACCGTGAGACAGAAAATATATAGGTACTTCTTCAGGTATACCTGGCACTGGTCCATCCTTATCAGGACAAGTCTAGGTAAGTACCGCGCCGATACATTTGTCACCGGCATCTGTGTACAACACCATCGGCTTGCTCAAGTCTAGGTAAATCAGCAAGAGTACTGCTGTCAACTGGTCCTTTAGGATATCAAAAGGCTCGCTGAAAGTCTTCCAGCCACTGAAATCTAGCATACTTCTTAGTCAAGGCTATCAAGAATCCTGCTAATCTGCTAAACGCAGGAACAAAGTGCCTCTAATATCCAATGATTCTATAAAGCCACGAATCTCTCTCACTTCGGCTTAGCCCTTATCACTTCTACCTTATCTAAATCAAGTTTTATTTTAAAAAAACCAAATATTTTGTCTCATCCTTCACAATACTGACATTTATGCAATTTTAACTTCAACCCGTGATCTCTCAACCTATCGAACAGCTTCTGTAAGTGTTTAAAATGCTCCTTAGGTGTCTTAGAAAACACCATGATATCATTCTGGTAAGCCACAGCAAAATATTCCATACCTTCTAACACTATGGACATGAAATGCCTGGGGCATTAGATAACGCAAACGGCATCACATGAAAATTGAATAGAACCACATGCCAAATGAAAGCTTCTTCTGTTTGTTTGTTTTTAATCCAAGGTTACCTGCCAATAAGCTGACCTTAGATCTAAAGTAGAAAACCAGGCTGACTTTCCCAAATGTGTTAACATATCATCGATCAGGGGTAAAGTTACCGCTAACGGTTTTGTAATGACATTTAACTCTAAATTCCACACAAAATCAATGTCCTCCATCAGTCTTTTCCACAATAATTATCGGAAAACTCCACAGGAACTTAGATCTCTCTATTACTCCTGAGTCCAACATCTCATTTACTGCCTCTTCCACTAATTTTTACTTATGGATCGCTGTCCTTTAAGGCGTCAATCTGAGGCCTTGTAGTCACCAGCATCTATTTTTATTTGTACTGTCCAGTCTGTTCTAACTCCTTGTCAGTATTAGCTATCACATCTCGATTAGATTTTAGCAGACTCTTTATCACATTTTTATATTTTCAGGCACTATCAAATCTCCAACCGTTATTTCAGGGATACTAGTCTCTATCTTTCTTTCATAATCCTTACTTACTCACTTGCTTCGTATTTTTTTAGCGGACAGGCGTAACCTAACTATTCACTTTGTTTTATTGTGATAATCTTACTGACTGTGTTTGCCAACAACAGAGGCACCGTTTTCATTCCTTCTACCACTGAACTACACAAGGTCACCTCTTTTTCACTATTATTATACATCTCTGTAGGTGTTATTCGATATAACCCTACCATTAGTTTCTCCACTGTATCTATCCTTTCTTCATATGAAATAGCCAATCTGAGGGGAAGTTTCACATCGGTCTGGGCTACTTGGGGACATTTTTCCACTTCATTTGCAAATGGAATTTCCACTTCTCCTAAAACCAATGTAGCCGGATCAAAGCGTATTAAGCCATATTCGGCCTCAGCCAGTCACTCCCAAAATTAATTCTCCACACAAATCAGTTGCCACATACACCTTATGCTTACCTGTGGTCCTTGCCAATTTTCATGCTAGCCATGTCATACCCTCTATTCTTATCTGACTACTATCTGCTTGACTAATTAATAAATCCACTGGTTGAATTTTTCTACGTAACTCCAGCTGCTTAAACAGCTTAGAATTGTTTAGGAAGACCGAAGCACCAGTATCCACTAAGGCTTGCAACGTGTGGCCACGCATAAATTGAACCAAATCCATTCACCAATTCAGGTTTCATTTTTTTGCTGGTGTGCATGCATTTCAATAAGTTGATTGCAGTAAAGCTCTGTATAATGCTTTGATTCGTTTCCAGAGAGCTGTAGTGGGTAACACCAATTGCAGACCACCAGACAGTCATCATAATCTTAATCTTTTGCTCATACAACTTTGGCTTTGGGAAATGTTTGGGTGACTTATCACGATCAAGTCACTGACTAGATCGTTTGTAGTTATCATAAAGGAACCGCTTTTCATCACAAGTGACTATTATAATTTAAAATAACTTAAAAAATATTAAAGAGCACACATTAATTATTATGTATACCAGAATTTTCCTAAAGCATACTGTAAATACTATGTTAAAATGGCTTTTCAAAATAAAACACTTCAAGTAGCCATTATTTTTGTAACAATCTAATATATGTTTCCGGAAATTGGCTATTATAGTTTAGAAGACAAGAGATCTTACCGGTGTGTTTTTACATGCAGGTAAGTGATAAATTCTGTCTTTTTTTGTTGTTGTTTTTTTTTCTTTTCTTTTTTTCTATATTATCGTCAAGGAACAGGATTTTGCTATTGTCTATGAGTTCATAAATAAATTTCAGCGTCGAATTATTTTCAAAATTTGATTTCACATTTACAATTTGAAAATGATTTGCGAGACAAATGTTAATTTAAGTTAAACGTATATAACAAAAACGCTTTCAAATAAAGTTTTCAAATGCTTTTGAAAATCTACTGCTGTCCACACTTACCTGCTAGAGACATGGCCCAAGCCTCTTCTCAGATTACTGAAACCACAGATAGATATACATGAATTTCATGTGCGGGTACGGAAATATTAGTTCCTTGAAATTCCCACTTCTAAATTTTTACCCAAATAACCAAATGTTAGTTTTTATTATCGCTTCAGGCTCAGACCAAGTGAGAACTTTCTTCCTTCCCATTGTATTGTATTTTCTTTGGATTTAAATAAACTGACAATGTTCAATTCACAAAATACTGCTGCCACATCTGGTCGAGTGCCCCTGCTATTCTCCTCGGGGTTCTTGACAAAATACAACGGAGAATCTGTAATGTGATCGATACCGACGTAGCATCCCGTCTGCAGTCACTCTCTCACCGGGGTGATGTGGCTTCCTTAATACTCTTCTATAAATACTTTCACGGCTTCTGCTCCGATGATCTTAGATCACTGGTGCCCCCTATGTATGAATTTGCACGAGATACTCGATTAGCAACTAGGTCCCACTTTTTACAGTGAAATAGATAAAATGTCACCGTAATTTCTGCTCTAACAGCTTCTTTTCTCGCACTTCCCGCCTGTGGAATTCCCTTCCATATACTTGCTACCCAGACAACTACAATCTCCAGGAATTTAAATGTAAGGTCAATAGACACCTTTTATCACACTAACTCGCATCCATTCTCTCAAACACTCTTCCCATCTACCCAACCCCTCCATCCTCGGTATTCTCATCCGTCTATCACCCTCCTTCTGACATTTCCTATATCTAACCACTCTTTCTCATCACTTTCCTTTATGTAACCGCCTGCGCAATAGTGGCAGTGGAATACCTTGCTTGGGTTGAAATGATTAAAAAAAAGAAATATTTTTAAAATGCCATGTACCTTCAGTATGTATGTGGTTATGGCTCTCCACAGATTCTTTTTACTTATTTTCTGTTTGCCGTGGCTTCTTGGGGAAAGGTAGTGGAGTAGTTCCTTTTGCATTCCATATGGTTCTGATTCCATAACTGTCTTTCACCCAAGGTTAAAGAGCCAATTCTTTCCTGCTATTTAATTAATACCTGCGAGTAGAATAGATTCATGTCTTTTTCAAGAGCATTTGTTCGAAAATTAACACAAGAAAACTTGATAGCGGCGCAATAATTCCTCTTTTCCTATCTAATAGCTGTCATGCTACTGACACATCAAACAATAAAGAATAATAAAATCGAATAATTTCGGCAATGTACTTTAATCAAAGAGACTTGGTGAATTGAATTCGTTCTTACTGTAATGTTTAGCAAAATCAGCATCCGATTTGTTTTTTAACTTATTCAATCTAGAACATTCAATTTTTCACTTAAATAGTCATTTATGGCTTTGCGTTGTCGTATCAGAATTGCTTGCATTTGGGACAAGGGTTGAATATTTTAATTTATTTTCAGCTAAGTAAAACTGCTAAAAGCGAAGCCGTAAGACAGTCAGTCTGTTAAGTGCCATACGTGAAACACGCTTGGGCGATCGTGTCTCAAAAGAGACATGACTGACTGGGCAGAAGATTATCCCGCAGTAGGTTGCCATTGCTTTCTGCGGTAGATTGGTTGCAAGCCAAGGCTATAGAATCCAATCTGTCCTGTTATTTAATCCATAACTGGAAGGAAGAGACGGATTAATATTTGCGCGTAAGTGAATGCAATGAATTCAACTGGAATTTGAACCCGGCTCCCCGATTTCGCGTTCCGAGCCGATATCCACTGCACCACAACGCACATCCGTAAGTAAGGAAGCCGCACAAGCCGTAAGTAAGGAAGGATAAATGTGTCTCTCTAAAACTATTACCGCTACATTTTTGTTGGCATTTTGAAGGACAGTTAAGAAGGTGAGATTTCAAATTATTTTCAGAGGGTTCAAACGTTACTGACTGCTTCATTGACATGACCCTAGTCTAATACAGATAATTTAAAAGCAGGAAATGATATATTTATCGAGTAATTTTTGTTGTCGTCAATGCATTCTGCTATACGATTACAAATTTTCATTGATCGCTTTTTCCTTTTGATAATTTTACTATAAAAATAATTTTTTATAGTGTTGCATTGATTATCATTTTGCTATAAAATGTATTGTTGGTCACTTTATTTTGTTTCTTTGTTTGTGTGTGTGTGTGTGTGTGTGTGTGTGTGTGTGTGTGTGTTTGTGTGTGCGCGCGCGCCTGCGTAAAAAGAGAAATAAACGCATACAGTGAATCACAAATGCATCAGAAACACTAATTCCTCAAGTACTTTTCAAAACATCAGTATCAATATCTTCATATCAGATGCGTGGTATTCTCCGGCAAATAATATATATTGATTCAGTAATTAACTGGAACACTCTCGGCTACTGGCATGTGTTTACATTGGTTATATAACACGCTAAAATCTGCTTTTTCATCCCCAACTTTCACCGAGCGCCCATAGCCTAGAGGTAGAATCGCCGATTGATATCAATTCGGTCGAGTTTCACTCCTATCTAGAAACAACCAGATGTCTAACTGTATTGAGGAGCTGTGATACAGCGAAACAGGACTGCCTGCGGATGACTATATTTCTCTTGCTAAATTAAGCGAAAAACAAATTAAGCAAACTCTCTAGTAAACAACAATTCAGGATTGCATTACCATTTTGAAGTTATTGTAGGTTACAAGCGCTCTAGTTTTTCAGCCTGTTGCTAGACTAGACTAAGTATGTAACCCCGTTTATATTTAGTCAGAAAGCAGGCGTGTTTTAGCGGAGATATTTTGTCTGTATAGATTTTTCTGTGGAGTCTGAAATTGAGACGAGCATATTTAACTGACCAATGGTTGCAAAGAGAGACGGCAGATTATTTTCCAATAAAAAAACTAAAAACGAATACAAATGAAAGGATTTTGTCAGAAAAGACTAAATTTCTGACTGACGGATTTCAGGGGCCAATGGCTACAAAGAGAGACGGCTGATTATTTTCCAATAAAGGAATAAAGACGAATACAAATGACAGGATTTTGTCTGAAGAGATTAAAGTTCTTACTGATAGATGTCACTGACCAATGGCTGCAAAGAGAGACGGTCGATTGTTTTCCATTAAAGAAATACTGACCTATAGAAATGAGTAGATTTTGTCGGGAGAGTCTAAAGATTTTGTCTGGAGAGTCTCAAATCCCTGACTGCCGGCTTTCACTGACCAATGGCTGCAAAGAGAGACGGCTGATTATTTTCCAATAAAGAAATAACGACGTATACAAATGAGTAGGATTGGCCTCGATAGTCTGAAGTTCTCACTGACGGCTTTCATTGACTAATGGCGGCATATAAAGATGTTAGATTATTTTCCAATGAAGAAATAATAACGACGAATACCAAGGAGTAGATTTTGTTTTGAGGGTCTAATGCTTGTATCTGGAGAGTTTAATGTTCTTTCTGATGGCTTTCAGTGACCAGTGACCAGCGACCGCAACGTGAGACGACCGTTTACTTTCTAATGAACAAATAACGACGGATACCAAGAAGTAGATTTTGTCTTGAAGGTCTTTTGTTTTTATCTGGAGAGTTTAATGTTCTGTCTGATGGCTTTCAGTAACCAGTGACCGCAATGTGAGACAACCGTTTCATTTCTAATAAACAATTAACGACGGATACCAAGGAGTAGATTTTGTCTTAAGGGTCGTTTGCTTGTATCTGGATAGTTTAATGTTCTGTCTGATGGCTTTAAGTGACCAGTGACCGCAACGTGAGAAGATCTTTTACTTTCTATTGAACAAATAAAGACGAATGCAGATAAGTAGATTTGCCTGGAGTGTCTAAATTTCTTAATGACATCTTTCATTGAGCCATTGCTACACAGAGAATCTTCCCATTGTTATCCAATAAAGAAATACTTATGAATACATATGACTAGAATTTGTCTGGAGTGTCTAAATAGTATTGTCTTGTGAGTTTTTAGTTCTGACTAACGCCTTTCATTAGCCAATGACTGCAAAGAATACGGCCGGTTATTTTCCGTTAAAGGAATAATGACGTAAAAAAGTGAATATTTTGGTCTTGAGAGTCTACAATTCTGACTGACGGCTTTCACTGACCATTGATTGCAAAGAGAGACGGCCGGTTATTTTCCAAAAAAGAATAGCAAAGAATACAAATCGGTAGATTTTGTCTGGAGAGACGAAATATTTTGCCTATAGAATCTGATATTTTGGTTACTGAATGCTGTCAGCACTAAGTAACCAATGGTTGGATAAAGAAAAAAAAGAATTGGTCGGATTATTTTGATGAAGAAATAATGACTAACTATAATAATAATATTTTATCTGGTTTGTCACATGATTTTTTATCTCGAGAGCCTAATGTTCTTATACACAGGTATCTCTGACCAATGATTGCAAGGTGTGACGGCCGATTATTTTCCAATAAAGAAATAACAACGAATACGAATTCTAAGCTTTTGCCTGGGGCGTCTATAGTTCTGACTGACGGGTTTCACTAACTAGTGGCTCCTAGCAGTGATGGTCGATATATTCCAATAAAGAAATAACGATGAATAAGAATTCTAATCTTTTGCCTGGGGCGTCTATAGTTCTGACTGACAGGTTTCACTGATTCTTCTTCTTCTATGTGCCCTGTCCCTTCAGGACGTAGGCGATCATGGATCGCCACGTCTCTCTATCCCTTGTGGCTCTTAGTATGTTTGCTCCTGTTGCTCCTGGCAACCCCCGTTCCGTCATCCACCTGATCAGACTCTGCAGATATGTTATCCGCTGCCTTCCTCTGTCTCTCCTTCCTTCTATCTGTCCAGTCAGTATCAGGTTCTCCAGGCTCTCCTTCCTCATTGCGTGTCCCAGGAACTTCAGTTGTCTCTTCCTGATGCTCAGCATCAATTTCCTTTTTGTTGCCATTCTTTCTAACACTTCGTTGTTGCTTGTATGCTCAGTCCACGATATCCGTAGCATCCTTCTGTAGAACCACATTTCGGCCGCTTCCAGTTTTGTCCTCATTTTCGATGATATTGTCCAGCATTCACAGCCGTACTGAAGAACTGACATCACGTAGCAGTCTAGCACTCTTTTCTTCGTTTCTATTGAGATCTTCCTGTGTGTTAGTATTTTGCTCATCTTCTGGAACGCGTCCTTTGCCATGCCAATTCGCCTTCGGATCTCCGTGTCGCACTTTCCATCTCCTGTTAGAACACTTCCTAGGTACTTAAATTCTTGGACTTGTTTGATTCTGTTATCCCCCACCTGTATTTGGCATTTTGGGTTGTATCTTTTGCTGATGACCATGCACTCAGTTTTCTTAAAGTTTATTTGTAGTCCCTTCTTGTCACTCTCCACTGCTACTTTCTGTATGAGATCTTGCAGTTTCCTTTCCGTGTCCGCAATCAGTACTGTATCGTCCGCGTATCTTATGTTGTTCAGGTTGTGGCCTCCAATAATAAATCCTGGTGTGTCATCTAGGGTCCTCAAAATATTCTCGCTGTATAGGTTGAACAAATCCGGTGAAAAGACACATCCTTGTCTTACGCCTTTTTCTATCTTTGTGTATCTACTGAGGTCGTTACCTGTCCGTATGCAGGCCGTTTGCTGCCAGTAGAGATTCTTGATTATTCTTATATCTTTGCCGAAAATGTCGAGGTTGCCTAGCATTTCCATCAATTCTTTGTGTCGTATTTTGTCGAATGCTTTCGCGTAAGGCTCCAAACAGTGACGGCCGATTATTTTCCAGTAAAGTCATAACGACGAATAAGATTCTAATCTTTTGCCTTGGGTGTCCATAGGTCTGACTGACGGATTTCACTGACTAATTTCTCCAAACAGTGAAGGCCGATTATTTTCCAAAAAAGACATAACGACGAATAAGAATTCAAATATTTTGCTTGGTGCGTCTATAGTTCTGACTGACAGGTTTCACTGACTATTGGCTCCAAACAGTGATGGTCGATATTTTCCAATAAAGAAATAACGATAAATAAGAATTCTAATCTTTTGCCTGGGGCGTCTATAGTTCTGACTGACGGGTTTCACTAACTAGTGGCTCCAAACAGTGAGGGCCGATTATCTTCCAATAAAGAAATAACGACGAATAAGAATTCTAAGCTTTTGCCTGGGGCGTCTATAGTTCTGACTGACGGGTTTCACTGAGTAATGGCTCCAAACAGTGACGGCCGATTATTTTCCAATAACGAAATAACGACAAATAAGAATTCTAATCGTTCGCCTGGGGCGTCTATAGTTCTGACTGGCGAGTTTCACTGACTATTGGCTCCAAACAGTGACGGTCGATTTTTTTCCAATAAAGAAATAGCGACGGATAAAAATTCTAAGCTTTTGTCTGGGGCGTCAATAGTTCTGACTGACGGGTTTCACTGACTAGTGGCTCCAAACAGTGACGGCCGATTATTTTCCAATAACGAAATTACGACAAATAAGAATTCTTAGCTTTTGCCTGGGGCGTCTATAGTTCTGACTGACGGGTGTCACTGACTAGTGGCTCCAAACAGTGACGGCCGATTATTTTCCAATAAAGAAATAACGACGAATAAGAATTCTAAGCTTTTGCCTGGGGT
This sequence comes from Ascarosepion bandense, assembly GCA_037127315.1. Classification (NCBI taxonomy): domain Eukaryota; kingdom Metazoa; phylum Mollusca; class Cephalopoda; order Sepiida; family Sepiidae; genus Ascarosepion; species Ascarosepion bandense. Next base: position 17,087,028 of record JBBBDQ010000191.1, read on the forward strand.
GTCTATTGGTCTGAGTGACGGGTTTCACTAACTAGTGGCTCCAAACAGTGACGGCCGATTATTTTCCAATAAAGAAAATATCGACGAATAAGAATTCTAATCTTTTACCTGGGGCGTCTATTTGTCTGACTGACGGGTTTCACTGACTTGTGATTCCAAACAGTGACGGCCGATTATTTTCCATTAAAGAAATAACGAAGAATAAGAATTCTAATCTTTTGCCTGGGGTGTCTATAGTTCTGACTGACGGGTTTCACTGACTAGTGGCTCCAAACAGTGATGGTCGATTATTTTCCAATAAAGAAATAACGACGAATACGAATTCTAATCTTTTGCCTTGGGCGTCTGTATTTCTGACTGACGGGTTTCACTGACTAGTGGCTCCAAACAGTGACGGTGGATTATTTTCCAATGAAGAAATCAAGACGATCATAAATGAGAAAATTTTATCTGCGGTATCTAATTATTTTATCTAAAAAGTCCTATGTTCTTACTGAAAACTATTTCTGACCAATGAATGCAGATCGATTTTTATTTAAAACATGAATATGACAAAAAGATTAAGAAGATTTTGCCTGGAGTTTCTTACGATTTTGTCTGTTAATGTTAATGTTCTGATTGACGGCTTTCATTGTCTAATGCCTGCAGAAACCGACGGCCGATTATTTCTAACAATGAAATACTGTCTATTACTAATGATAAAATTTTGTACCATGTGTATAAACTTTTTGTTTCCAGTGTCGATAGTTCTGACTGACGGTTTTCATTCACTAATAACTGCTAAGAATGGCGGCCGATTATTATTTTTGTTTTAGTAAGAAATAACGACGAATGCAAATGAGAAGATTTGTTTGGAGTGTCTAACGACTTTTTTTTATCGGGAATATAAGGTTCTGACTGACGGCCTTCTTTGCCCAATAGCTGCAAAGAGAGATGGCCGATCAGTTTCTAATAAAGAAATAACGACGAATAGAAACGAGAAGGTTTTGTATGGAGCGTCTAAATTTCTGACACAAACCTTTCACTGGCCAATGGCTGAAACGAAATACGCCCAACTGTTTTCTAATACATATGAGAAGAATTGTTTTCATTGGCCGTAAATAACAAGATGTAGTTCAGCATATAAATGATTTATATAATTTGGGATCTTAAAATAGGCACATAAAATGAAAGAAATACCAATAAATATATATGCATATAGGTGAGACAGAAATAGCTTTCACATTTTAAAGGCTGACAAAAAAACCAAGAGGACTGCTATTAAAAATTAATTTCACTGTTGTTTAAACAAAGGGTTACAGTTTTTGCTCATTTAATTCAATTTCAAAAAAGGTTAAACACCTCAACTGTAAAGAAATACTAGAGTGTTTATTTTATTTTTAAGAATGTTTATTTTAAAATAATATAACTCCCTCATGACACTACTGCAGTTTGACCTTTTGGATCTTCATTATGGTTATGTTATTGAATAACCAAACCAGCTTAAAGAGTTCAAAGGTGAAACTGCAGTAAATGTGGTGATGTAATATGTGAATACATATACATAAAGGTGAGACAGAAATAGCTTCCACATTTTAAAGGCTGGCAAAAAAACCAAGGGGACTGCTATTAAAAATTTATTTCATTGTTGTTTAAACAAAGGGTTACATTTTTTTCTCATTTAACTTTGAACATGATATCCTCTAAATGATAAGAACTGTGACACTGAAATTTTTGACCATAGGTGTATTGATTTATTATCTCAAACAGCATCATTTCCAACAGGACATGAAATCAGCACTGAGAGCACTCTTGTGTTGCATTTACAGATTCGCCAGTTTTTAAAAAATTTTTAAAAATTACCAAGTAAGATATTTTTTCATGTGCGGCTTTCGAGATTTTACGAAAAAAAAATGTCACTAATTTTGTCTATTGCAATCTTTGGTCTTCTTCTGCCACTTTGTTCCATTCTATCCTTTTTTACGTATATTCGGTCTACTTATTCGGCTTTTCTTCCGTCTTTGCTCTTCTTCATGCTTGACTTAATTTTGTTGTACCATTATTATTATTATTATTATTATTATTATTACGTCATTTTTCATCATAATTCGATTTCTGCTATGGTCGCACTACCTATCAAATCTGCAGGAAGACCTAAGGCAGGTCGTGGTGTGTTTCTATAGCTCCATTTCATGCTTTTACTATCTTCCACAATATCCCTAGCGTTACAAAGACAAAGTGTACTTAACAAGACAATATTTTGGATATCTCTTACGCTAGGGTTTACAGGGATCCTTTCAATGTGTTATTTTGTTCCATTTTTTATCATTCTAAGTGCACCTACTATCACTGGTATGATACTTGTTTTCAATTTCCACATTTTTTCTATTTCAATTTCCAGGTCTTTATATTTTGACAGTTTTTCGAATTCCTTGGTTGATGTGTTACAATCTGCTAAACAAGCCATATCAATTAATAGACAAGTTTTTTTCCTTTTGGCTTTTAACAATAATGTCTGTCCTATTTTCTTCAATTTTCCTATCTGTGTAGAATGGTGATATCTTCTATTTCTGTAAACAGTGCTGGATGATGTTCATACCAGTGTTTGTTTACATATTTTTCATAGTGTTTATTATTATTATTATTATTATTATTATTATTATTATTATTGTTGTTGTTGTTGTTGTTGTTGTTGTTGTTGTTGTTGTTGCTGTTATTGTTGTTATTTTCTTAGATTTATGTTTCATACCCATTTCCTTCCCAGGTGAGAGCTGGTATCATTACATTTTCCACTGATTATTTTTGTATAAAAATAATCACATTTTACATAGATTAAGGTCTTCGTAACATGTGATCTGTACTTGTGAGTTTACTATTTTCCAATATTTTAGGACATCGACTATAAGGAATCAATTCATTAAGTTTGTCACTACATTCCCCAAACAATCTGAGGGCTCCAACTACAACTGGAATTATTAATGCTCTCCTATGCCACAATTTTTGAGATTATCACAATTTTTTTCTAGTTCGATAGTTTATTTCTTCTTGAAGAACTTCAAAGATACATAACAATCTGCTGGGTCTGACAGGTCAATAAGAAAGCACAATATGTTATTGTAGTGTTTAATCACTATGTTTGGGCGATTAGCATTGATTGTTTTGCCTGTGTTTATGTTAAAGTCCCATAAACTTTGTAACAGTTCCTATCTCTGTAACCGGTTCTGGGTGATGTTCATACCAGTTTCTTAAAGTTTTCTTCCAATAAAAGTTGCAAATGTTCCAGTGCCGATATTGACCCTTTTCTATCGTGTCGAGTTTTATATCCAGTTCATGCTAACAATAAGGATGTACGTTGTGGTGCATTGGATATCGGCTCGGAACGAGAAATCGGGGAGCCGAGTTCGAATTCCAGCTGAATTCATTGCATTCACTTACGTGCAAATACCATTGGGAAAGATATTAATCCGTCTATTCCTTCCAGTTATGGGTTAATAACAGAACAGATTGGGTTCTATAGCCTTGGTCGTCAACCAGTCTACCGCAGAAAGCAATGGCAACCTACTGCGGGACAATCTTCTGCCCAGTCAGTCATGTCTCGAAAGAGACATGACCGCCCAAGCGTGTATCACGTATGGCACTTAACTGACATGCCAACAATGTGCAACCTGATACAAGACGATCAATTGTTTCTGGATATTTATCACAGAATCTACATTTGGGATCAGCACGATTTTTCGGCAGGTGTGTTTGGTAAATTCTGTTTCAAAAGTATTCGTCCTGTGCAGCAATATTCAGTTGGTGTTAACACTGAGGAAACTGATAAAAGTTCATCATTATTTTTGTATTACTTAAATATTATTCATTACTTAAATAATTAAATAGTTAAAGAGCAGCAAGCTAACAAAGTAATGGTGTAAATATACGAGGACCAATATATATGCGCGTGATTTGCTTTCAGGCTGTGCTAAATTAATATTATTATAATTGAGTGAAAGAACAGCACGCCAAATCAAGTTCCGCTGAGTGCCGTAGCTATAAGAAGCTCAACATATATTTTCGTGTCTTGCTTACAGGCTCGAGTAAATTATTATTATTATTGGGTGAAAAATTAGCACGCCAACGAAGTAACGCTGAGCGCTGTAAATATACGACACTCAATATATTGATAATCAATAAAATATAAACGCAAATTCTACTCCGACAGCTGCTTTTCTCGCACTTCCCGCCTGTGGAATTCTTTTCCATTTACTTGCTTTCCCGACAGCTACAATCTCCAAGCATTTAAATGTAAAGTCAATAGTCATCTCCTATCTCACTAACCTGCATCCTCTCTCTCATGCTTCTTTCTCTGTCCACTCCACTCCCATCAGTATTCTCATTCTTCTCTTTCCCACTTCCTGACACCCTTTATAACCTGTGACCTTCTTATAAATTTCCTCCTATGTAACCTTCATGCAAAACAGTGGCAATAAAATGCTTTGCTTGGGGCGATATGATTATTTAAAAAATGTGCCTGATTTGCTTAGAGTCTACCCTAAATTATTATTATTGAGTGAATAAACAGCACGCCATGAAAGTGATATCTAAACCTATTTATAAATGGAACTTTGTCTCCCTGTGTGTGTATGTGTCTGTGTGTGTGTCTGTCTGTGTGTCTGTCCGTTACCTATAGACTCACAAACGGCTGAACCGATTTTCTTGAAAATTTACACAGTTGTACTAAAAGCGTCTGCGAGTGTTCTTAGCTAGGTTTTGTGTCGAGGTACCTCCGATAAATATCTAAAATCGATAATCGACAAAATCGGGTTATAGAAGGAGTAGTTCGATTTTAATCAAATTTGATACACTCATAGACAAAGATATAAGAAACGATATTCAAAAGTTTCAAGGTCGCAGCTCTTATAATAGTGCAGAAAATCGATAATATATATATATATGGTAAGATATTTGTGTGTGTCTGTTTATCTACCTGTATGTCTGTATTTTTTTCAGCGCTTTTATTTTAGTTTTTGCTTCGGGTTTGGCTCTAAGTAGGTATAATTGTAGTTTTTAGTCTCAGCTATGATACCATTTCCTCAGAGGACTTATTTAGCCTTCAAAATTCAGTTTACGATGAAAAAAACTTATTTGATATCGATACCAGGAAACGAAAATTTAACTTACTTCCATTCATTTTTTTTCAGTCTACGGTTTCGCTTTAACTGGAAACAACTATTGGTTTTTAGTCTTTCGTGCCAACGTCCAAAGCGCCTGAGCTCCAGGATCATGGATTAGTTTTAAAGCTTTCATTACACCCGAGCAACGCCGGGCTATACTACTAGTAAATAGTAAATATACGAAGCTCCATGTATATTTGCGTTATTTGCTTACAGGCTGCGCTAAATTATTATTATTATTATTAATATTGAGTGAAAGGGCAGCACGCCAACAAAGTGACACTGAGCGCTGTAAATATACGAAGCCCAGCATATATGTGCGGTTTGCTTACAGGCTGGGGTAAATTATTATTATTTAGTGGATGAGAATCACGCCAACAAAGACACGCTAAGGTACAAAAATTTTATTAATGGCAAATACAACTCAGAAAAGTATGAATTTCATCGAAACAATGAAAAAGTGAAAAAACTTCTCGTCTACATTAGGCCAATGTTGTTACATCTACAGGGAAGATGAAGACCTCAAATTTTTGGGATGCAAAAAGAGTCACATTATCAATTGATAGTACTATGTCAACTTGATGAGGCAGTTACATCTTGATAGTTGTCAAGATCAAACCTCCAATAAAACTGAAGAAAGTTTTGTTTCATCAGGACAGTGTCTTAAAACACAAGTCCTTAGTTTCAATGGCTGCTGGTCGTGATCGTGGTTTCGGACCGGTTGATCAACCCCCCCTCTTCCTCTGCTTTAGCCACTCCTGACTATCACCTGATCCCCACTAAAACATTTGGCTGCAAACCAGTATCGCAGTGATGATAACTTTTTATGACAAATGAAATAAGATAAAGAAAAACAAACTGATCAGGAGCTAATTAACTAGGTTTTATAGTAAACAAAAATGTTTTAATTTTAGCGATTTGGTTAGTGATTAAAAAAAGACATAACTTTTTTTTTATTTAATATAAAATTTAGTTGGCTTGCCAGTCGTTCAATTTGCTTTTTTTAACTCATTCTTTGTCGCATTCGTGACAATATCTGTTGTTGATAACTTTATTTACTAACGAGATGAAAGCTCATTCACTGAGGCAATACCGATGAAGTGTGTGGACCGCAAAGGGGACTATATTAAAAACAATTCACATCTGGTCATATTCCATGAGAGCATGTAAATCAGCCTATGAACGAAACCAACCGACCCTTGTATATTAATTCAGCAAAAACAAAGTAGGCTTTATTATTATTTTGTTTTCAACCGGAGATCTCGCATTATGGGTGTTTCTCATAAAATCGAACATCCTAAGAAAAGAGCCCCTTTCGCAGACTATATATGGGGCCACTCAACGCAGCATTTTAAACGATGGAAGATTAGGTTTTGTTCTGATTTTCTCAATGCAGAAAATTAAGTTTGGCGGTGTAGACCACAGTACCCCAATAATAACTGGGGCATTATTATCCTGAACATTCTACATTCAAGTAACTTTATCTCTGAACTCGCTGTATTTCTTATGCTTGTGATTATCTTTTACCTTTATATGGCAGTCACCGGAACAGGCACATCGATAAAGTGGCATATTTGTTTTAAAGACGATGATGTCTGGTTTGGTGGCCTATGTTTGGGTGTTAAAATCGTAAATGATATAAACTTAGTCGCTTTCTATTACCCTCCTTGACCTTTAGTGGTACTATTTCTCGTTGATTTCACGTCCGTTTTCCTATGGATTTATTATTATCATTGTTATTGTTGTTGTTGTTGTTGTATTCGTTGTTTTCAATTTAATAGTAAATTCTCTATCTAAGTCACTGGTGCCTCTGCAACAGATGTTTACTCGTGCAACCAGGGTCCCACCCATTCACAGTTAGATTAACCAAATGCAGACGACAATTCTACTCCTGCAGCTTCTTCTCTAGCACTTCCCGCATGTGAAACTCGCTTTCATATTCTTGCTTTCCTGACGGCTACATCCTCCAGGAATTTAAATACAATGTCAATCAGTCAGTTAAGTGCCATACGTGATACACGCTTGAAAAAGACATGACTGACTGGGCAGTAGGTTGCCATTGCTTTCTGCGGGAGACTGGTTGACGACCAAGGCTATAGAACCCAATCTGTCCTGTTATTTAAACCCATAAATGGAAGGAATAGACGGATTAATACCTTTCACAAGGGTATTTGCGCGTAAGTGAATGCAATGAATTCAGCTGGAATTCGAACTCGGCTCCCCGATTTCTCGTTCCGTGCCGATATCCAATGCACCAAAACGCACAATGTCAATACTCATCTCTTAACCACTTGACTCTACTTCTTTCTTCACCACCCTGTATATCCTTTCTTTTCTCTCCACCTTTGCAACTGCCATCACACCTGTATTCCCATCCTTCTCTTGCTTCTTTCTAACTGGTTGGTCTTCCTCTTCACTCTCTTCTAATTAATCTTTTTTCTCTTATGTAGCCCTCTGCACATCAGTGGCGTTACCGCCTTGCTCGGGGTGATACGATTAAAAAAAATAGTAATTTTCATTGATCAAAATTTTCTTAATATTCTTTTTCCTCAACTTAAAAAATATTTTGTCTCTCATAATTTTACTGTTTTTTCTTTAGCTCACTACTGCTACAAATTATTATTTTTAATCAAAATTTTATCAGGATAATTGTGGATGTTTCACTATCTGAGCGACGATAGTGTAGCCTTTTGCATATGAATGAGTGTATATAGAGACATGAATCATATATACCGCTATCAGCATGGCCGATGATAGTTGCTTGGAAAACAACATACTGTAACTCTCTTGCCTCACTTTTTCAACCAACCTGAAGTGGAACAAAAATATCGGAACCATAGCTACATCTAAGGTTAGATCACTGTGTCGGGCTAGAATGTTTTTCTAGTCAGAATCCATCTTGCAAACTTATAAATTTATCATTCGTCCGTGCATTGAATTCTGTTGCCTTATCTGATCGGGTGCTTCTGCTGTGCATCTCAAGGTTCTTGACAAAACCCATGGGAGGATCTGCAATATAATAGATTCTGACGATATCTCGACTTCATTCACATTCATACCGGCATTATGTGGCTTCCTTCTGTCTTTTCTACAAATATTTTTATAGCAAATGCTTGATGCTTCGACTACAAAGATATAAGGGTATAGCTGGAATGGCAGTTACGTCTCGCCCATTTACCGTTATAATAGTTAAATGTAACAGCCACTTCTACTCCAAAACCTTCTTTCCTCGCATTTCTCGCCTGCGGAAATCACTTCTATTTATTTACTTCCCTGGTAATTACAATCTACAAAAATTTAAATGCAACGTCAATCGCCTTCTTCTATCTCCTTGAATCTCGCTCATCTTTTATCCTTTCCTCAATATCTCCTATAGACAGTTTTTCTCTTACTGTCACACTCTGAAACCCCCTTTGTATTAGTGGCAACCCAGCCTTATTTGGGTTAAAATGAGTAATATATATATATATATATATATATATATATATATATATAGAGAGAGAGAGAGAGAGAGAGAGAGGGGTAGATGTGTGCCACTTAAAATACAATAAATGTATGCTAATATAATAATTGTATACTGCATATCACTCATGAAACTGAATCACTGATTCCCCAGATTATTGTCTATAAAGCGTGTATCAATATCATGTTGACTGCGTAAAAAGACTACAAGTTATAAAAACTCCCGAGATTCCAATAAAAAAAAATAACCTGATATTTTTCAGGAAAAATATTAAGATTCAATATCATCATCAACATCATCTTCATCAACCGCCTCATGGGTGGGTGTAGCAGTTGGGTTGCTGTGTAACTGAGCACCTGACCAGTTTCCTCCGCATATCGAGGTTGAAAGCCGGAGTGGTCTTCATTTGTACGTTGCGTGTCTTGGGCAAATAGACCTAGAGTATCCCATCTCTCCCAAGATCAAACCGTAGCCAATGTCGTCCAACTTGAAAGCTCGTCTCATTCACGTACAAGTGGTCATTGATTCCATCAGAGGAGCACTACACTCTACCGTCGATTTCAATATAAGAATCCTTCCAATCAGCAATGTCGTGCTATCACCGCACTGGATGTCTATATAGCTATATGGCTGTTGACCCTACAAACATGGAGTACTACTGTGATATCTGGAATAAAGTTGTTCAATCCTCTTTTCCAGCTTTAACATAGTTTAAAAGTCACCCTTGTAATTAATTAATGATTTTTCGCCCTATTTTGCACACTAGATTCAGAATCATTTATCTTGTACGAAATCAGGAGAAAATTTACGACCAAAACTCTTGTCAGTGATTTTCAATTAAACCAGATTGCGGACACACACAGACACACATACACGCACACACACATAGTGTAGTAGGGTCAGCTGGGCACCGTCTACAAGAAAAAAGAATTACAAACTTTCGAGTCATTAAACTCACTCTTTCTCTCTCTCTCTCTCTCTCTCTCTCTCTCTCTATATATATATATATATATATATATATATATATATATTTATATATATATATAAAGTATATTTTAGAACATGTACAAAATTGTATATATCCACTACAAATCGTAAATTTGTTTCGACATTGAAACTACAATGTCTCTTCAGGTGGTGTGGACAGGAATGGAAAGCCTCTTTTCTTATATTTGGTGAGTTGGTGTGTGGGATGTGATAAGGGAATAGTTCTTGTGAATTGTCCGTTTGAATTTTGAAGAAAGTGGTGTGGGTAGTGAATAGAGTTGATTAATGAGTGTCTGGGAGTTTTGTAGCCAGATTTAACATTAGCAGTTAGAATGCAAATTTTTATTATCTTGCGACTAGACTGTATCCTTTGGATTTCTTAGAGGAGCAGAGTATATATATATAGTCATCCGCAGAAAGATCTGTTTCGCTGTATTACAGCTCATCAGAACGGCTTAGACTCCGTTCGCTTCCTAACCTAGAATTGAAACCCGACCGAATCGGCGTCAGTAGGCGATTCTACCCCTAGACCACGAGCGTCTGGCAGAAGAAGGCAGGCTTTTTAGCGCGTACCTTTGGGAAAGGTATTAATCCGTCTCTTCCTTCCAGTCATGGCTTAAATAGCAGGACAGATTGGGTTCTATAGTCTTGGCAACCTACTGCAGGATAATTTTCTGCCCAGTCAGTCATGTCTCTTTCGAGACATGATCGCTGAAGCGTATGGCACTGAAACACGCACAATAGCTAGAGTGATCCAATTCATTATCGAATGAGCGATGCGTATATGCTGGGGTAGGTACTGTTTACAACGCCTCCCACTCTTCCAGAGTGCTCAATCCGGGTGTGAGAGCGTAAATATTATAGTCATCCGCAGACAGATCTGTTTCGCTGTATTACAGCTCATCAGTACGTCTTAGACTCCGTTCGCTTCCTAACCTAGGATTGAAACCCGACCGAATGGAGTTGTGAAAAGGTTTATCGCCAAGATTTTTGTTTTTTCAGTAGTTTTACTGATAAAAGCTAATCATTTCCCCACCGGTAAGGCAATAAATCACAGGGGTTTACTGAATGTGAAATAAAATGCGAGAAAGAAAAAGTTATTAAGGAGCGAGTATAACACAAAAGAAAAGGAATTTAGAAGACACAGAAGACAATAAAAGAACAGAAATTCAGAGAACAGAAGATAACGATTTGCATTGCATTTAGATTTTTGAAGGTCAAGCTTGACTAGAAAACAAGAAGTCTGAAGAGAATTCTACAAGTGGGTCTTGCGAGAAAAGAAACTATTAGCATAGGACTTACGGTTACATCTGGGCATTTTATCTGTAAAATGATGAAACTTTGCCGTCAATCTAGTAATGTCAGTAATACACTATTTTATAATGTATTCAGTTTCTTTCAGTTCTCATAGTTATTTACATAGAAATGTCTTTTTTGTCCATTTTTTAAACTTACGAACCAAAACATTTCAGTAACTTCATTAATAATTCTACCGAAAATAATGCAACTGCAGCTTCTACTCGAACAGTTTCTTTTCTCGCACTTCACGATTGTGGAATTCTCTTCCACATGATTGCTTCCCCGACGGCTACAATCTCCAGGAGTTTAAATGTAAGGTCAATAGACACCTCCTAACACACTAACTCGCTCCCATTCTTTCAAACACTCTTCCAATCTGCCCAACCCTCATCCTCGGTATTCTTACCCATCTATCACCTTTCCTATATCACTATTCCTATATATTTCCGACATTTCCTATATCTAACTACTCCTTCTCTTTACCTTCCCCTATGTAACCCCATGCGCAATAGTGGCAGTGGAATGCCTTGCTTGGAGTGAAACGATTAAAAAAAAATTAAATAATCCGAGTTATATATTAAGAAAAACAAACATACACACGCACGCACAAACCTGGTGTGCAGGCGTGTTTGTGTGTGTGTGTGTGCGTGCGCGCGCGCGCGCGCGCGCGTGTGTGTGTGTAATTGTGTGTGTACGCGCTTGTGTGAATCTGTGTAAATGTATGTGTATATGTGTATGCGTGTGTGTAAACGTTTTTTTTTCAGGCAGGATCAACATTACACACACGCACGCACACGCCTGCACACATACATATATGTATGTGAGTGTGCGTGTTTATTTGTCTGTGTGTGTATATATATATGTGTAAGGGTGCGTGCATTTTTTATCCTGAATCCGAATGTTGACATTAATTTATCGTTGCTTGCGCCGAAACGCAAAGGCCAACATCACGTGAGAATTGAGTTCCAGATCCAAATGTCCAAATCCAGATCCCGTGACTCATCAAGGGTCGTAGGGGCATCACAAGTTTCTTTGGGCACGACAGCCTGACAGATCCACACCCTCTCCAGGCTGGTTTTCTTTTCTCCTAGACCGGTTACTACCCAAAGCTATAGAACCCAGTCTGTCCTGCTATTTACCCATGGCATCACAAAAACCGAATGCATGGTCATCAGTAAAAAAAGGGCAGCCCAAAATGCCAAATACAGGTCCGGGATATTAGAATCAAGCAGGTACAAAAATTTACATACCTGGGAAGTGTTATAACAGAAGACGGAAAGTGCGACACAGAGATCCGAAGGCGAATTGGCATGGCGAAGGAAGCATTCCAGAAGTTGAGTAAGGTATTAAGAAACAAGACAATTTTGCTAGAAACAAGGATGAAAGTACTGGATTGCTACGTGCTGGCCGTCCTTCAATATGGCAGTGAATGCTGGACAATATCATCAAAGATGAAGGAAAAACTTGAAGCAACTGAAATGTGGTTCTACAGAAGGATGCTGCGAATATCATGGATCGAGCATGTGAGCAATGATGAGGTTTGGAAATGATGGAAACAAAAAGGAAATTAATACTGAGTATCAGGAAGAGACAGCTGAAGTTCCTGGGACATGCAATGAGGAAGGAGGGCTTGGAGAATCTGATACTAACAGGCCGTATAGAGGAAAAAAGAAACAGGGAAAACAACGGATAACATATTTGAAGGACCTAATCAGGTGGATGACGGAACGAGGATTGCATGGTGTAACAGGAGCTAGCTCAGAGCTACCAGGGATAGGGAAACGTGGAAAGCCATGATTGCCTACGTCCTGAAGGAACAGGGCACATAGAAGAAGAAGATAGGGAAGAATAGATGGATTAATACATTTCTCAAGGGTATTAAAGTGCAAGTGCATGTAATAAATCCGACTGGAATTCCAACGATTACTCAATCCGAGACGCTCTCTGTTACTCTACCAAGTCTCCCTTCTCCATCCTGTCTCCTTACTCCACCATGTCTCCTTACTCCAACCTGTCTCCGTATGTCTCCTTATTCCACCATGCCTTGAATTGACTTCACTCTGTTACTAATGGCCTGGATGAAAATAAGAGAAACAGAAATCTAAACAAAAGAACAATTCTTCAATACTGATCTCGATCCTCACTGGGTGCACCACTTTGACAAAGTCAAACTGGATTAATGTTTACATCTTGCTACGTAATACGCTATGTGCATTTTACCTTAATTTTTCTCTTTGAGATAAACAAGATATATAAAATGACATGCGTACCATGATTCGTATGTCTGTCATGAAGGTAAATAGGCAAATGACATATACACAACACTGACGATCTTTTGACTAGTCAGTATTTGAAATGAACTCTGAAAATATCAAGTCAGGCAGAAGCAACAAATACTTTACTGATTCCAAGGAAAAATACCAAGTGAAACGAAAATAATTATGTCACTTTTGACAAGCGCCGTTCTTGTTTGTTGATTTAAAAACCCATCTACATTTGAAAACCTAAAAATAGCAATGACTTAAAATATGTCATAATTGTATGTATCTATCTATCTATCTATCTATCTATCTATCTATCTATCTATCTATCTATATATATATATATATATATTATTTTATAAATATATATATATATATATATATTATAAATTATATTTTAGAACATGTACAATTTTTTTTATATATATCCACTACAAATTTCGACATTGAAACTACAATGTCTCTTCAGGTGGTGTGGACAGTAATGAAAAGCCTCTTTTCTTATATTTGGTGAGTTGTGTGTGGGATATTGATGGGAGTTAATGATAAGGGAATAAGTCTTGTGAATTGTCCGTTTGAATTTTGAAGAAAGTGGTGTGGGTAGTGGAATTAGTTGATTAATGAGTGTCTGGGAGTTTTGTAGACAGATTTAACATTAGTAGATAGAATGTAAGTTTTTATTATCTTGCGACTATACTATATCCTTTGGATTTCTTAGAGGAGCAGAGTAGGGAGGTGTAAGTGGTGGAATGCTTATTTTGTACAGAATATTTTTGTATTTGAGCAGAGTTTTTATAATTAATCTAATTTTGTATATTTAACCTTAATTTTGGATTTAGGCAATCGATTTTTTTTATTACATTTTAAATTTTAATTAGATCACAGTTTGGAAATCGATTTTTTCTAGTAAATTTTAAATCTTAATTAAATCACAGTTTGTGGTAAGATTTCATGTAAGAGGTAAAATTTAATGTTAAAAATTTAAGGTAATAGGTAAGTAGGTAATAGGTACGTAGTAGAACTTTATGTAGGAGGAAAGATTAAATATTTGTAGTTAAGGTAATAGGTGAATAGGTAGTGTGAATGTGTGTGTGTGTGTGTGTGTGTGTAATAACATGCGTAATATATCGGCTGTTCACACGCATACATCTATTTGCCAGCTATTATATATAGTACTGCTGCGTGTTTGTATTAAAGGTAATAGGAAAAGTTTAATGTGTGTATTTAAGAACAGTTTTTTATAATTAATCTAATGTTGTATATTTAACCTTACTTTAGAATTTAGTAAATCGATTTTTTCTATAGAATTTTTAGTTAAAAAAAAAACTTTTAAAAAATTAGATCACAGTTTGTGGTGTATGTAGGAGTATTGTTAGTACAGTGAAGGTGTATCATTTCTAGGGGCTCCTAGCTCTGGGTAATGTAGTATTTTTTAGCATGATTGTAAGGTTAGTTCTTTAATGTGCTTGCAGCTTACTGTGGTTTCATGCCTCTGGTTTAAAAGCTTGTTGCTATTCATATATTTAATGATTTTCAGAGGAAACATGGTTCCTTTATTGATTTAGCTGTTCTTGCTTCTTTAAGGATTTTCCATTTAGCTTTAGGCGTTTTATTTTCGTCTTTTAACTTCCAAAAGTATTTGCAGAGAGACGTCATGTTTTGTTTTTCTTTGTTATTGAAGGATGAGAGGTGATTGTAAAATCGCTTTTTAAATAAGATGCTAATTTTCAAGGCCTGTGAAGTATTACTAGTTGGCAGACTTGAGCAACTTAATAGTTATAGGGTGCTGAATCTAGCTGGAAACCTTGCTTTACAGGCCGGGTATGAAGCAAGGTTTATCCAATACGTTAGCTTTTAGCTCCAATTTGAAATCAAGGATTGAAAATCTGTATTAAAAGGTGATTTTGTAAGCGTAGCTTAGATGTGGCTCAAGGCCAAAAGTAAGGGACACCCAGTGAGGACCGAATTCACTAGTCAGTTGTAATGATTCTAGCGAGACCATCTTGCTAACCATTACACCACCTCGAGGTGCCAAAAATGTGTATTTCATCAGTCATAGTTTATTTGAAAATCACTATAATAAGCGCGTGGATTACATTTAATTCAAATATCTGATGCTGATTTCAAAAGACTTTTTATTGATCGTTTCGTTTTTTTACGGATTATCAACCGATTGTAGGTTATCTATCTATCTATCTATCTATCTATCTATCTATCTATCTATCTATCTATCTATCTATCTATCCCAGTTCATTATCTATCTATCTATCTATCTATCTATCTATCTATCTCTATTCATTATCTATCTATCCCAGTCTGTTCATTATCTATCTATCTATCTATCTATCTATCTATCTATCTATCTATCTATCTATCTATAGTTTTTCTATGGCTCATCAAACCTTTTCAAATCATTTAATATCAGGGATTAGGAGGGACAGCAAAAAGACAAACCTTACTAACAGCTACAAAAGACAGGAGGTTGTAAAGAGCCACGATCACCCAAGGTCTGAAGGGGCACACGCATCACATAGAAAAAGAAACGAATACGAAGTAAGGATCTAATTAAACATTGTACTTAAACTTTAAGTCATTTATGTGCGTTGTGGTGCTGTGGATATAGACTCGAAACGACAAATCGGGGAGCCGAGTTCGAATTCCAGTTGAATTCCTTGCATTCACTTACTCACAAATACCCTATCAATCCGTGTCTTTCCTCCAGTTATGGGTTAAATAATAGTACAGATTGGCTTCTATAGCATTGGTTGGCAACCAGTTTACCGCAGAAAGCAATGGCAACCTACTGAGGGATAATCTACTGCCCAGTCAGTCATGTCTTTTTCGAGACATGATCGCTCAAAGTTTGTATCACGGATGGCACTTAACTGTCTTAAACTTTAAATCCAAATCTGTTGTTTTTGTTTAACGGCATATAGAAAAATTATGGGTTATTTTAATACCAAAATCTAAATAATTTGAATATAAAATTTATTTTTATTTTTTTTTATTTTGCGATAATGACCATTTAGTGATACTAAGCTTATTAATTAACCCATTTTTGTGGGTAGAAGAGGAGAATTCATAACTTTCCCCAGGGTACTTGTGCGTAAGTTAATATAACGAACTTAATCGAAACCTTTGCTAAAAGCTTTAAAACATTTGTAATCTTTAAAAGCCTAAAACCCCGCTCCGGGGTTCCATTAAAAACAACATAAAATTTTAGTGGCAATATATCTAGTAATCCTTAAATTAAGCGAGGACAGACAAACAAAAAAACATTAGGGGAATTATTGTGTCGAGATTTCGGTTTGCATATATATATATATATATATATATATATATGTGTGTGTGTGTGTGTGTGTGTGTGTGTGTGTGTGTGTATAATCACATGCGTAATATATCGACTGTTCACACGCATACATCTTTTTGCCAGCTATTATATATAATACTGCTGCGTGCTTGTATCAATGTGTGCGTATTAGTTCCCGCTCTGTCTCTCTCTATTTATATACATATATATCTGTGTGTGTGTGTCAGCGGGGGGGTACTTTTCCATCCGATGTATACATACCTTGACTCATCGCTATGTTGGCTGGGCAACTAATCAATAGGAGTCTAGGTCAGTCAGGTGACCGGGCGCGTTAGTCACGTGTTTTATCTGCAGTACCGACCGTTTGCAACCTCACTAGCTGAAAAATGCAAACGAAGGGAAAGAAAATGACAATAAAATTTATAGACTTTCGAATCATTAATACACACACACACACACACACACACACACACACACACACACACATATATATATATATATATATATATATGTATATATATATAAAGGTAGTTCGTTTTTTTTTAATGGGACTTTTAGACAGTTCCAGATAGTTTGAGCATGATATCATAAAACCACACACAAAATATTTTACGATAAAATTTCAATTCCATTTGAAGAAATACAATTAAAATGGAATTAATTATTTCGACGGAGATTTTTGTGCTGTTAACCGAAATAAATAACCAGGCCGGATTATTCCAAGCTAAAAATTAATGTGGATATAAATCAATTCAAAATTGAGGTTTAATATTTCTTTAAAATACTGGATATATAAAAGAATACACATAGAACTGTTACTAAGCCAGAAGATGATTTATAAATTTAACTTCAAAATAGGTACCTCCACTCAATTGCTAAAAAAAAAGAGAAAAAAAGCATAATGTTAAAAACTTAATAAAAACAGTTTTACCAACGAAATGTTCATGCTATTATTAAGAGGAAAGATCAAATTTTGTTATCATTATTTTTTAAATTTTTTAAATTCTTTCTAACACATTCGAAATTTTAATTAAAATTTCTTTTTTTTAATGTGAATATTAAGCAAAATGTAATATTACGCAAGTCGTTTTTTGACGTTGAAAGACACATTAATTTGAAAACCGTTGCAAAAATTAACGAATTGTCTGATTTAAATGAAACGTTCAGGACTTATTCACAAATGAATGAAATGATTTATGCAATTATTATTTTTTAAAAATCTTTGTAAAAATACTTCTTTTTTTTTTTACATCTGTTACCTACCACTTCAATTAATTGCATTAAACTTCTAAAAATACATTATTTATAACAAATGTTTTGTTTATGAGTTAAATGCAGGACTCATTAAGGAATGTGAATCATGTAACATTTTTTAATTACCGCTCCTTTTTTTTTCGAAAATCTGTTCCAAATCGTAAAAGCAAAAATACATTAAAACTACGCTATTTTTAAGGTTGATAAAGTTTTAATTGAGTTTATAAATAATATAATTTTAGGAAATTATATTCTGAAGAAGGAAAAATCGATGAATAATGAATTTTTATAAGAATTGTCTTATTTTATTTTATTTTATTGCTTATTAAAGTTTCAAACATCTTTTAAATTTCTTCCCGGTTACTCAGTGTCTTCGGTTATTAATTCATTAAAAATAGATTTTATTTACAAATCGAAAATTCATAAGCTTAATACAAATCATTTATAAAATAAAAAGAGGAAAAGTGCAACTGGTGTTTTTAGTTTGAAATTCAGCGTGTTCCTACTTTCCTACCAATGCAGTTGGTAAAGACATGAATCCATCTTTTCCACTCCATCTATGGGTTAAATTTGGCCTCGGGTCCTTTATGCAGGTCACTTTGTCGAAATTTGATTTTCCTGTCTGCATTTTGGAAATCACCTCTGATCATTTGTTTGGATGTTTATCTTATTCTGGAAAGATAATTGTTGTTATTTTCTCGTCTAGGCAAAGGTGATGACAATCTGAGTCTGATGCTGTCTGTCATATTTGCCATGTTATATTATTGTGCTCTGATTTCTGTAGTTGAGTTTTCATACATACTTTGAGATGACCGGGTTATTTGTGTATTTTTCTTGTTTAATGATCTTTCCCTATTTTCTAGAAATTTCCGTTATTCCAATATATTTTTCTGGAATCTTACAGCAGCTTGGGATATAACGTAAGTTTGTAGGAAGTTACCATTTAGTGAGCATGAGTAATTTATTTTAAATTCACTGGTGGGTATTGCCAGTGCTTCTAGTGCACTGCTCATTTTGATATTGTGTCTTAAATTATTTGTTGCATGTTTTTGGGTGCAGCTACAGCTAATTTTTAGAATATGTTTAGAATATTTTGTGCAGTTTGCTTGATTTCAAGAAGCGTTTTCCAATAAGTTTGATTAATATTTGACCTATAATTGTTCTTATATTTTTAGAATATGGTGTTTTAAACATTATGATGTTTATGTTTATGTTGAATTTCTTATATTCTCTTGTATGGCAGGAAATGTTGGACAATTTCTTCAGAGACTTGTGGCAGCAGAGATGTTCCTCAGAAGTTGGCAACAGAACGTTTTAAGAGGGTTGGTCAATTATACTTCATATCAGGAAGAACTGAAATTTCTGGGTACGTAATGAGGAAAAAGGGGTTGAAGAATATGACACTCACGGAACATATGGAAGGAAAGAAGTCTATAGGAGTAACAGCGATTGGTCTATAGAAGTAGTTTCTGTAAATGGATAACATAATATGAGATGCATAGTAAGAAGACAAAACATTACTTAGAGCTACGAAAGATGGGAAACTATGGAGAGCCAAGATCACCCACATTTTTAAAAAGAAGATGTACTTTTTGGGAGACTGCTTGCACTTGAGAAATATTTTATACTGATTGAAGCATTTATTCATCAGTAAGACATCAAGAAGCGGAAACATTTCAATGTAACTGTATTTGAATACAAAACAGACTAAATTAATCAATAGTAATTTAAGTTATAACCATCAATGTTTTTTTTTTTTTTGTTCTTCTTTTTACAGCATCGTATCCAAATGAAAAATAATTGCTGGTAATTTCGAGAAGAGTAAATATATATAAGGAAAGTTCGGCTTGGATGTAAGATTCTTCATTAAAGGACGATTTAAACAGGTTGAAACAATCCTACTTCTGTTGACAAACTGGTTTTCTGTCTGTCTGTCCGTCTGTCTGTCTCTCTCTCTCTCTCTCTCTCTCTCTCTTTCTCTCTGTCTCACTCTTTCTCTTTGTCTGTCTCTCTTTCTCTCTTTCTCTCTCTGTGTCTTTCTCTATCTCTCTCTTTCTTTCTTTCTCTCTCTCTTTCTTTCTCTCTGTCTCTCTCTTTCTCTCTCCCTTTCTTTCTCTCTCTCTCTTTCTTTCTCTCTGTCTCTCTCTGTCTCTTTCTCTTTCTTTCTCTCTCTCTCTCTTTCTTTCTCTCTGTCTCTCTCTTTTTCTTTCTCTCTCTCTGTCTCTCTCTCTGTCTCTCTCTTTCTTTCTCTCTCTCTATTTCTTTCTCTCTGTCTCTGTCTCTGTCTCTTTCTCTCTCTTTCTTTCTCTCTGTCTCTCTCTTTCTCTCTCCTTTTCTTTCTCTCTCTCTCTCTTTCTCTCTGTCTCTCTCTCTTTCTCTCTGCCTCTCTTTCTCTCTTTCTCTCTGTCTCTCTGTCTCTATCTTTCTTTCTCTGTGTCTCTCTCTTTCTTTCTCCCTGTCTCTCTCTCTCTTTCTTTCTCAACCTCTTTGATCATGTGCGAATACTTTGCGGTGCCGTCATTAACTTTAAACGAAGAATTTTCATTTTGCTTCGTCTTGATTACATTTAATTAAAGTAAGAATCAAACAGAATGGGTAAATAATACGGAAAGAGGAGAAGCTTGTTTACAGTGATCTCTGATCTTAACATTGCAATGTATTAAATAACCAAAAAATATGTGGACATATGTAAGGTGGGTATTGTCGGCAATAGTATGTACTAGGAGTATAGCCCGGCGTTGCTCGGGTGTAATGAAAGCTTTAAAACTAATCCATGGTTCTGGAGCTCAGACTCTTTGGACATTGGCACGAAAGACTAAAAAGCAATAGTTGTTTCCAGTTAAAGCGAAACCGTAGACTGAAAGAAAAATGAATGGATGTAAGTCAAATTTTGATTTCCTGGTATCGATATCAAATAAGTTTTTTCGTCGCAAACTGAATTTTGAAGGCTAAATAAGTCCTCTGAGTAAATGGTATCATGGCTGAGACTAAGAACTACAATTATACCTACTTAGAGCCAAACATGAAGCAAAAAATAAAATAAAAGGGCTGAAAAATATACAGACATACAGGCAGATAAACAGACACACACACAAACATCTTGCCTTTTATATATATATATATATATATATATATATATATATACATTTTTCTATAACCCGATTTCTTCGATTGTCGATTTTCGATATTTATCGGGGGCACCTTGACACAAAGTCTAGCTGAAAATACTCGCATACGCTTATAGTAGAACTGTGTAAATTTTCTAGAAAATCGGTTCAGCCGTTTCGGAGTCTATAGGTAACGGACACACACACGGACACCACACAGACAAAGACAAAGTTCTATTTATAAATAAGTTTAGATGTGTACTAGTAATTTTTTTTTTACTTTAATGACTTGCCACATTTTTTGGGTGCAACGTTAGGAAAGCAGACTGTACCAAATATTCAACCCAAATACTCTATTTGGGTTGAATATTTGGTACAGTCTGCTTGATTTTGGGAGGCGTTTGTCAATTAATTTGAAGAATAATTTATATATAAATCTGTTCTTATATTTTTATTGTATGGTGGATTGAACTCTAAACCTTACTATTTTGTTCCACAGTTACAGAACTCATCCTCCAAGAACATTTTGAATTTGTCAGCAAAGTACCAATACATGTCTTTTGTAGTCTTCAAACGATTTGAATTTTTCTATTACATAATTCTGTTAAAACTTAAATGAATGGTAATTTTAAATATTTGAATAGAACAGATACCCATAAAATTTTCCTAGCAAGTAGTAACAATTTTTGATTGGGCGTTAAATGTATACAATCTAGCGTTATTCTGGTGGAATTTTGCGCTCATTCTGGGTAATTTTTTCACAGATGAAGAGAATAGCAGAAATTTGATGTTACAGAAAAGTTTATGAGAATACAATGAACTTAATGGGTAAAAAGCGAAGACGGAAAATGGTAATAAAAAACATTTTTAATAATAATCAGAAAGTGTCAACTAAACTTTCTTGGACACATAATAAAGAAGAAGTGTCTGGAGAATTTGACACTAACAGGATACATCGAATGCACTATCAAGCAGGATTCAAATTTGCATTCCCCAATTTGCATTGCACAGGGGTTACATTGGAGGAAAGTTATGAGAAGGAATGACAGGTTATAGGGTGTGTCAGGAAATGGGTAAAAGAATGATGAGAATACTGATGAGAGTGGAGTGGACGGAGAAAGGAGCATGAAAGAGTACTTACGAATTTCTGTATTACTGTCAAAAAGTAAGTACATTTGACGATCATATGAAGACGTCTTACACATTATTTGTAGAATACAAGTTTTACTGCTCATCTAAAAATACATTCCTGTCCACTCTCACGATACAAAAAAATACTTGTTGACATCACTAATGTAATACATGACACAAATAATAAACAAAAGTTACAGCGACCCTATATATCAAAATAAACGAAACAGCAATCAACAAAATTAAATTACAGATGTTACAACAACATGTTAAAATGCATATAGCATTTAGTGCAATTTCTGGTCAGCTCCTTTATATCGAAATGCTTGTTCTGCAAAATTTCCATCGCTGCAAAGAATAAATTTGAAATTTAAAATAACTATAAGAGAGAGTGTTTGCGCATGTTTTTTTTAAAATCACTATCACAATTGGATACAGATTTTATCGTAAGTATAGTAATTTTATCTTTGTAATTTACCTCTGAACATGATCGTGAAAAAGATCGAAAGTACTACGGTTAACAAAAACTAAGGCACTTTCCTTGACGAATTACATCTTGATATCAAGAAGCTGATTAAACAACTGTAAAGGATCAGTTTAAAAGCAAATTTCTAGAAAATATCTTATCTTCTTATATTAGACTATATTCGATCTTACGTTATTATACATTATAACTTTGAATCCTCCAATTGACATATTTACCTCAGATTATATTACGTTATTTTGCAAAAGATAAGTTTTTCAAAGTGATTCTTGATATTTGCAATTTGTTTATACCATAAACTGTGACATGGGAAATTAAATATATCTTTGTATATCACCAGAAAAACATTACAAAGTTCGGAAGTTAATATCGCGTTTAAAATAAGCAAATTTGAAACCAGCAAATCCCAATGAAATCAAGATGAAATATTAAACAAAGTGACCAAGATTTCTTTTAATTTCTCTGCTATCTCTGGCTCTTTGATGCTGAGATCGGCCATGTTATTTCTTCGAGCTAGACGGCAAAAAATTAAAGCGATTGTGCCTGGTCTCTGGAGATTTCAAAACTGCGACTGCACATCCCCATTGTATCAAAAGTGGAGAGGCGGAGATCAGGCTGGCGCCTTTGTGACATTGACTGCGAGGCATTAAACAATTCACAAGGTTGTATTTAATTTAAGTGTAGGGCCTCAGGTTAAATCCAATGTTGTGTCACATTTACTCCCCTGGGGAGGTAAATAAATCCGAATATCTGCTAGAATCGTTAATATTTTATGATGAAATTTAATCTGGTGCGAGACAAAGATTTAAATGACATGGTCTCAATTTTATGGTGTATAGATTTCATAAAGGAAGAATCGCAATAGAAAAAAAATGAAGAATATTAATGCTGTGTACCCAGGTACAGAGGGTGTAAATAAAAAATTCCCAAAAATGGCTTTTTATAGAGAACAAATCCCCACCTCTCTCTCTCTTTCTCTCTCTCTCTCTCTCTATATATATATATATATATATATATATGAAAATATTTATGTAAGTACAGAATTTAGTTAAAGAAATAAAAGTGTGCAGCTTGATGTTACACATTGTAAATGATATTAAAAATCGAAGTAACCGGTTTCGCTCCCGCTCTTCAGGCCTCTACGGGAGATTTTAATCAGAATTAAAAAATAAAATTAAAAAAGTGTGTCAGGAAAATGAGAAGGATGAAAAAAAAATGAAAATGTTAGAGGCTAATTATATCGAGTCGCAACAACTCATGCTGTTTGCACAACGCAGGCTTTCGCGACTCGATATACAAAGCTTCCAGAACCTGAAGGTGGAATGAAGAGTGAAGATTGGGACACAACAGTGAACTGATCTACACTAAAATTAGCAGCACACTTTCTATTCTTTATAAGGTGCTCGCAAATAGCGGAACCGTAGGTATTTGGAACGGATCCATTTCGAAGCAAGGTGTGATTTCTTATTTTAGTTGGGACATGTTTAATTCTCATGTCGAGACGCTGAGTTGTTCTTCCTATGTAGTCAACTCCGCAACTACATTTATATTGATATAATTAAGTTGGTGGGGAGGAAGAACATTCTTGCGTGCAGAACATAACATGGGCCGGGTTTGAAATACAATACGTACCTCAGCCGAGAAAAAACAACAATGAACATTTGATGAAATTTGTCTAGCCAAGCTTTCACATTTTGATCTAATTCACGGAAGTCTAAGATAAACAGAGCATATTTTAACAGTAATGAGTCTATCTTTTTGAATTCAAAAATTTTGTTACAGGTGACAGAATGCACAGTGTTGGGCGGATACCCTAAACTACATAAGGTTTCCTTTACAAAACTGATTTAAGGAAAGACTCCGAACAAATCATTAACGCCCTATGGACTATGGTTCTAATAATGTTTAACTTACATTTTTTAAAACAAAAGGAATCCCAACGCGTATATAACCCCACAAATGTTGGTTTCCTATCGATAGAGGTGAGAAAAGTTGTAGGTATCCGATGTACTAGGGTATCTAAAAAAAGCTAGTTGAGAATTCGATTCTTTCTCAACAGTAAACCTCAGTGCCGGATGGATATTATTAAGAAAAGAAAGAAACTGGTTGACTCAAGTTCATTATCAAATAAACAGAAAGTGTCATCTACATATCGACAATACAATTGAGGATGAAGTGAACTATTGCGTATTATCTCCTCATGAAAGCCCACAAAAATATTGGCAAGTGCTGGACCCAAAGGAGAGCCCATAGTGACCCCATCAATCTGTCGATATATAGTATTATTGAAACTAAATTCAACAGATGACGTAGCAAATTTTATCAAATCCACAAAAATTGATTCAGGTATACTAGGTGGAGACATAGAGCTACGATAAAGTAAATCACAGCAGATATCTATTGTCTCCAAAAGAGGTATACAGGTATATAATGAAGAAACATCAAAGGAACACATGAACTTACCTGAAGAAGAAAATTTTCGGATGCAGTCAATAAAAGAAAAGGAATCCTTCAGACAGAATCCACTTAAGCGTTGCAACACTGGCTCCAAAAAGAGAAGACAGCCATTTGGCTACTTTGTGTTGTGCTGATCCAACCATTATTAGAATAGGTCTCAATGGTACACCATCCTTATGGAATTTTGGAAGTCCATATAACCTAGGACGAATGGATCCAGATGAACGAATCTCATCGGAAATTTCCTTGGAAAGAACCCTACCTTTTACCCATCTCAAAAGTGATTTTTGAAATTGTATGTCACTTGAGGTAGTCCAATCACACATATCGGCAGATCCAAGCTTTGTAAATTTTGAAGTATCATCCAAAATTAAAGATATCTTAGACACATAATTCGCGCGATCAAGAACGACACCATCACCTTTATCTGGTCTGGAAATCACTAATTCAAAGTTATTACTCAGTGAATTATTTACACGTTGATGTTCAGCTGTCCATTTGGATTCAGCTGAAGCAACAGAGGAACTCACAAACACGTGTGCCGAATAATTCAATTGGGCTTTCAAATTGATAACCGCATCCGAAGGAACAGGTTTAAGACTCGCCAACTGATCAAAAAGGACCTCAAACTATGAAAAAGTTTTCTCTTTTTCAGGCATGGATGTTGGAATACAAAAATTCAAACCATGAGCAAGAACAAAAGACTGAAGCTCAGTGAGTTCATGGGGCGACAAGTTAATGATATTATTTAAATTATGTTCCGATATGCTTCCATATCTCTTGTGTACAAGACTCTTCAACTTAGCGTTATGCTTGGTTACTATTTTGTCACACTCACGTCGATGGACCCATCCCAAATATCGGGAGAACATTATCCAGTCAAAGAAAGAACCAGATTTCTGCAATAGCACCATAATCTTCTGTATTCAAGCTTTAAACTCAGGCTTCTAGTTGAAAGATGTTAAATGGAGTCTTTAATAAAAATATGTTCAATTTTCCAACTAGGATGTAATTTGGTCTTCTTAATTCTAAATTGAACTGAGGAGGGGTAAACCTGGTAACGGATACATTGATGGAAAAAATTATTTTAGTATCCGCAGATCTTATTTTAGCCTTGAATAGCAGTATTTTGTTTAATTTGTTAATTAAATTAAAGTTGTACCTAATTTTTAAGTATCTGAAAATGTTTTTGTAAGTACAGAATTTAATTAGTTAATATATATATATATATATATATATATATATATATATATACAGATATAATTTATTTGAACATTATTTTTAATAGATACTCTTTTTTAATAGATACTTGCATTTTGAGTAAATACTCTTTTAAATTAAACAGCATAGTTATATATATATGGAGCTCTACTGGCTTGAATATTTTTGGGGAAATTTTATTTTGAAAATATTTGTCATTCGGCTTGATTCGAAACTGCGACCCCTAACAACATAGGGAAATCCAACAGTTGATCTGATGCATCTTAGACCACTCGACCACGTACGATATCAGAGTATAAACGAATCCGATTGAATCCTTATAAACACAAATTCGATTTCGTTTAGACAGTGAAATCTTTCGTGGTCGAGTTTTCTAAGACGCATCAGGCATCAGTTTAATTGATAGCTTCCCCTATGTTTTTAGGGGTCACAGGTTCGAATCCTACCGAATGACACATATATATTTTCATAACACGATCTCTCAAAAAATATTCAGGTAGGTACAATTATATATATATATATATATATATATATATATATATATATATATATATACACGATATTTAATTAAAAACATAGTATATACTCAAATACAAATATCTATTTAAAATAGTGTTCAAACAAATTGAATATGTTGGTTGATAATCCATTTCGTCAACCTCCGGAACTTTCCGTAAAGTATATATATATATATATATATATATAATCTGTCTTCAATAAAACTTTTATGGATTAAGATTTTTATTAAATGTTTCTTTCATTCGTACAAACATTAACATATTCTGGACAAAAAGTGCATAAAACTCTTTTAATATTTTGTGGATTCAACCGCTTTCGACTAATTTTTTGTTAGCCATTATCAAGGATATTGTTTTTTAATTTAACTGAATAGTTTTCTTGTGTTCATGATGAAAACAAATTTATGAGTAATAATTGCATTCAAACATAAAACTTACTTTAAATCTCTCGAATCATAGTTTCATTAAGACCGATTTCAATGCCCACGGACACCTACCAAACTTTCTTTGCAACATGCTTGTGAAAGATACTAACATAACGGCCTCACCCACATGTATAAAAAGCGTTTAAAATTGTCAGCACTCAATAAAATCAATTATGAACACTGCTATGTCTTTCTGAGTGACCGTGTTTGGAAACTGATAAAATATCTAAATCCTTATAGATACATATATATAAAAGTCTACATACTCGAACAAAAAGACAGCCTTGATAATGACTAATAGATTAACCGCAAACGTTTGGTTCCATAGAACATTTGGGCAATTTTTACAATCACTCTTTGTCCAGAAAAGAAACCAATTGCAAGAAAGCCATATATATATATACTAGCAGTATAGCCCGGCGTTGCTCGGGTGTGAAAGCTTTAAAACTAATCCATGGTCCTGGAGCTCAGACTCTTTGGACGTTGGGACGAAAAACTAAAAAGCGATAGTTGTTTCCAGTTAAAGCGAAACCGTAGACTGAAAGAAAAATGAATGGATGTAAGTCAAATTTTGAAGTTTGGTGAGAATCGGATAAAAACTGTGGATTTGTATAAAGGACATACAGAGAGATAAACAGACACACACACACAATCATCTTGCCTTATATATATATATATATATATAATTGATTTTCTGCACTATTGTAAGAACTGCAACCTTTAAACTTCTTAATATCGTTTCTTATGTTTTTGTCTACGAGTGTATCAAATTTGATAAAAATCGGACCACTCCTTTTATAACCCAATTTTTTCGATTATCGATTTTCGATATTTATCGGAGGTACCTCGACACAATACCTAGCTAAGAACACTCGCAGACGCTTAAAGTACAACTATGTAAATTTTCAAGAAAATCGGTTCAGCCGTTTTGGAGTCTATAGGACGCACACACACACACACACACACGCACACACACACACATACACAAACACATACACACACATACACACACACATACACACACACACCAAGTTCCATTTATAAAATAAGTTTAGATTGGCAAGTTCTGTCTATCAGTTTTTATACGAAATGTTTCAAATTTTCGAACAAGTTGTTTTGTGTTATCGGTGAATTCAGAGACTGTTGTTATAAACGAAAAGCAATCAACATTAAAAGGTCGTAGTGTCGTACTGTCAAGTGTGTTAAAAACGTATTTAAAAAGTGTCTGTTTGTTGGGGCGCTGCATTTTATCAGGTATTTTCGATCCAGTACAAAGATTATTTCGAACTGAACTCTATTTAATCTGCTTGGGTAGACCGTTCTCATTCCTTGTCCCGGTTTAAGGGTATTTCGTTCTTATTTCTTAAGGAGTTCTCCCTTTTTTTTTAATAATCATATCGCCCCAAGCAAGGCATCATATTGCTGCTGTTGTACAGGGTATTACATAGGAGGAAAGTTAGAGAACAATGATGAGAGCATGAGAGAGAGAGGATGCTAGTTAGGGAGATAGGAGATGACTATTGACTTTACATTTAAATTCTTGAAGATTATAGCTGTCGGGGAAGGGAATTCCACAGGCGGGAAGTGCGAGAAAAGAAGCTGATGGAGTAGAATTTGAGTTTAAAATTTATTGGTTTCACAGTAAAAGGGTGGGATCTAGTTGCTAATCTTGTGGCTCGAGTAAATTCGTATTTAGAAGGCACTAGTAAGCTAAGTTCATAGGAGCCGAAGCCGTGAAAGTACTTGTAGAAGAGACACAAGAAAGCCATACTCCGCCGGAAAGAAAGTGACTGTATCCGAGCTGCCAAGTCGGAATCGATTACATTGCAGATTATCCGTTGGATTTTATCAAGGATGCCTAGGTAGATAGCAGAAGCACCCGACCAGATATGGTAGCAGCATTCGAAGAACGGGCGGATGGTAGATTTATATATGTGCAGGATTGTTTCAGACGGGAAAAACTTCCTGGCTCTGCACAGAGAACCGATCTTCTTAGCAGCGGATTTAGCTAGGGATTCTATATAGTCATTGCTAGTATTGTTCTAACTGTCACTGTTTAGTACCCAGTCTCGGAACTGCAATCGCAATTACTATACCATAAGATTAAAATTCAGTCAAACATTCTCCGAAGAGATAAACGTAGACAAAGAAGACGTCATTTTGGACAAAATAATCAGATTCGATGACAAATTACAACAATCCAAACCGGAGAAAACCTTCAACATAACAGTCAAAACGTTTTTTTTAATTATTTTTTTTTTATATACCCATTTTTTGTTGACAGGCTCTATTAAACCATTACCTTTCTAGAGTTTGTTTATATTGGATTGCTTATCTATTGTTTTTCTAGTTGTTAGTTAGTAGTGGAGAGTCCGTTCTAGTGAAGGGTAATTGTATACTGTTGAAGGTTAACGGAATTCGGCCTTGTGGTAGTTAGCCCACTATAAGTCATAAAATGATTCTAAAATCAAGAAAAGCAATTTGAGTATAAAAATAACATTTTTATATATACACATATCAATTAATGTTTTTGCAATTACAGCAATACTTGAATATAAGTCCAATGGGGGTTAAAATGTTCATGGTAAATAATAAGCTGAAAGAGAATCAATGCTTAGGAATGTGGCGAGCATGTAAGTGAGGAACGTCTTTGATGTAGTTGCTCCTTAGGTCGGTAAGTAGTTTTGAGACAGGGGAGAAGGAAAGAGGCAAGCGTAGTAGCCACTTGACTTAGGTCAAGGGGATATTGATTACACTCTTCTCCTGAGGTCTGCCTGCTGGGGTCTGCCTGTATCCGCTTTTTATATCTACTTTTTGGATCAAAGCAGCTCGTTTGGAATTTCACACTTGTATTTGATTCTGGGCTTCCCATTGGCTGATAAATAAAATTCGCGTAGGCGAATGGAAATTTAATATTTGATTAATATTTATTTTTCAACCGGAGCATCTGCGCGAACCCGGATGCGCAGCGACGACTTTTGGTCATGTGCTTTTTGTTCGTGAAAGTGCGAAAATCCGATCCCTCGCTTTTGCTCGGTCGGTATCACCACATGTTTGAACTTACGTTTTCTATGTCACATTTATTGTAACCATTTTGATTAAAGTTTCTAATAAACAGATAAAAGGAATAAACTAAATCATGAAAAGTTATTGTTTATATAAGAAAAAAGAAGGCTTTGTTTTAAAAAAATGCCAGGAGGTTATAGAAAATTCTTCTGTCATACTCTAAGATTACGAAATCGAGATCAGGCCGAAAATAGAATTTTAGCTGTCACATTTGATTTGGAACTGTCCAGTTAACTTACTTCCTGTCACCGCCTTGTGGATGATAAATTCATTTCCGCCATGCAGCCACTTTCCCACATAACAAAAATGTTGCTAGCCTCTCGCTACTTTAATCCTTCCATGGCAGATGTTCGGACGAACTATTTGCTTCCACCAGTTTAGACCTTTCTTCACAGCTAGGACTCGCTAGACGACACAGTTTGAGTCGAGTCATCTTTATTACCTCCATATTCCATTAGTGAGGAGGAAGTTTTATTCAGACAGCTAATTCTTCTGAACTGTTCTATTGTTTTTTACTTCCGAAAAGATGATTTCTTGATCACTACAATCTTTAAGTACAGTCACCTGCTATCTATCTATCCTCATGATATATGCCATTTACTCCTTCCGTACGGTCTTACAACAATTTCACTTAATAACCGTCTACCATGATTGGCTCTTGGAAATTTTATTGGATGAACAATAGTAAAAACAACGTTAGAATATTTCCAATTGGTTTCTTCAATAAGGTTTGGAAACATTGATAAGTTCAACGAGTGGTCAATTAATTCCAAAACAAAACCAACTCACCGAGAATCTTCAAGTTATTTTTTTTTAATCATTTCACCCCAAGCAAGGCATTCCACTGCCACTATTGCGCTTGGGGCTACATAGGGGAAGTTAAATAGAAAGAGTGGTTAGATATAGGAAATGTCAGAAGCGAGGTGATAGATAGATGGGTGGGTGAGAAGAGTGTTTGAAAGAATGAAAGCGAGTTAATTTGTTAGGAGGTGTCTATTGACCTTACATTTAAACTCCTGGAGATTGTAGCCGCCGGGGAAGTAGTCATGTGGAAGGGAATTCCACAGTCGGGATGTGCGAGGAAAGAAACTGTTGGAGTAGAAGTTGCGGTTGCATATTATCGGTTTCACTGTAAAAGGGTGGGATCTAGTTGCTAATCTAGTATCTCGTGCAAATTCGAACCTAGGAGGCACCAGTGATCTAAGTTCATCGGAGCAGAAGCCGTGAAAGTATTTATAGAAGAGACACAGGGAAGCCACGTCGCGCCGGTGAGAGAGAGACTGCAGGCGGTCTGCTAAGTCGGTATCGATCACATTACAGACCCTCCGCTGTACCTTGTCGAGAAGCCCAAGGAGAATAGCAGGGGCACCCGACCAGATATGGCAACAGTATTCAATGCACGGGTGGATGGTAGATTTATAAATGTGCAGGATAGATTCAGACGGAAAAAACTTCCGGGCCCTGCACAGAGAACCGACTTTCATAGCAGCGGATTTAGCAATGGATTCGATATAGTCATTCCACATGAGGTACGCTGAAAGTGTGAGACCAAGGAGGCGTAGTGTTTTACTCTCTGGGAGGCAAGCCTGGTCCATGCTAATAGGAAGTAAGTGCGATTGTCTATGATGATTAATTGATAGTAGCTTCGTTTTAGAAGCATTAAAATTTACGAACCATTTCTTACCCCAGTCCACTACGGATTGGAGGTCCTTTCCAAGCTCGGCTGCAGGGTTAGCTTTGTCGCCCACACCAGATTTTTGATCGAGGCGAGAATAAACTGTGGTGTCATCGGCGTACATACCTACTTGGGATCTTATGGTATCAGGGAGATCATTAATGTAGATCAGAAAGAGAGTAGGACCTAGGATAGAGCCTTGAGGGACATCCGCGTTCGTATGGTAGTTCTGGGAGGCATGTCCGTTTAATACCACTTTCAATGTGCGGTTAGATAGGAATGACTGGATTAGTTCAAACAAATGTCCAGCTATACCATAGCTCCGCAGTTTGCATAGAAGGCCAGCATGCCAAACTCTGTCGAACGCTTTAGAGATATCCAAGGCAACGGTTCGGGCTTCACCATTCCTGTCGAGTGCCTGATATATGTACTCAGTGATGGTCGTTAGTATATCAGCAGTAGACCTGGTGAAGCGGAAACCATACTGCTTGTCTGATAGGAGCCTGTGTGCTGTGAGATGCTGAACCACCTCGGCGTTGATAATGGCTTCGAACACTTTGCCAAAGTTCGGAAGAATGCTGATAGGTCGGTAATTTGCGGGGTCCGAGGGTTCTCCAGTGTTTTTAAATATAGGAAATACAGAGGAAGATTCCCAACAGGCAGGAAAGCAGGAAGCAGATAGGCAGAAGTTTATTACGAAGTAGTGTCTTAGCAATCTCCTTCGGACAACATTTCACACGCGTTATTTTCGACAAACAAAAACCCAAAGATTTTTTTCGCTCGTTTAAAACAAGGTTGGATTTTGGTATGACTTCCGGTGAAAAATCACTTAAACATATCTCGGCAGTACGCCGATTTGGCATGATTTGCAATACGAGTCGGCTTATATTATGAGACACAATTTAATCGGTTTTTTTTTGCACTAGATTAGAAGGGTAGTGAGTCTCATCGTCTGCAATCTAGACGCTCTTGTTTTCATTCTTATCGCTAAGCATATCCAACAAGGCAATCTATGATTCTCCCAGCTTCATAAGCCCCAGGCGGTTCCATTTTGATTTCAATCCGTTCGTCTCCGACAGATGCGTGTCAGACGGCAGATGATAATGGCTATCTTGAATGATGCAAATGTTTGCCATGAAATGGGTTATTTAACTATCACAAGGTTATAGGGTTTCATATATTGTAACGCTCACCTGACAAACTGGCTCTGAGTATAAAGAACGACAGACATAAATCAATGATAATGACAAGGAAAGATAATAATAATAATAATAATAATAATAATAATAATAATAATAAAGACAAATAAGAAAAAAAAAGAAGGATCTCGTCATTGCCTACTGGCCGATTAGGAAAAGACGTTTGGCAGGAAGTAATGTCTTCTACAATATTGTCCAAAGATAATACCACTCGGGATATTGTGCCCATCAATTTTCCGCCATTGTTGATGCATAGAGAACAAAGATAAATAAATAAATAAATAAATAAATGAAGAAAGAAATAAGGAAAGAAAGAAAGAAAGAACATTATCTCTCGACGCCACTGAGTTCTAGAAAGTCTGACACGTGTATTGTGACGCATAGTTGTCAACTGATCTGATACGTTCCGTCCTTGACCAGGGTCAGTCTTTGGTTTTTGTGTCATTTCTTTAAATCCAATAGACATGCGCATGTCGTCAGAAATGTGAAGATTAATGAGTTCATGCAGGTACAGGGGCGTCGAGAAAGAAGCAAAGAAAAAAAAAGACAGAAGAAAACGAAAAGAAAAGATTTATGAAGTCAGAGACATGTAGCTTTCTGGGTGTTTTCTATGCGACACAAAAAAATCGATATTCTGCGATCATGTGATCTCTTACCTATCTGGTCACAGATTTTGAACTTAAGAACAGATATTTACTCAGATTAGCCTTGTGTGACATTATTCCATATATCAAATTCATTGACAAGGGCCTTCGTGAAGCGCTTCGGTGTGGGTTAATGGTTAGCAAACTAGTATGGTTGACCATTATTACTGAGTAATTACTTTAATCCTCATTGGGTAAACTATATATTCGTCCCTGTGCCAAAACTAACATAAGCATAATATATCTCTCAAGTTTTTAGGCACGTCAGTGTGGGGTAATGGTTAGCGAACCACTGTGGTTGACCATTATTACTAAGTAATACATTCAATCCTCATTTGGTACTCTATATATTTGGCCTTGCGCCAAAACTATGCTAAGCTTAAAAAATAAAGACATTTCAAGTTATTGAGCACGTCGGTGTCCGGTAATGTTTTGTCAGACAAGTTTGATTGACCATTAGTTCGATTCACACTAGGTGCCCAATACGTGTGGCCTTATGCCAAAACCTAACCCAAGCTTAGTAAATAACTGAATTTTAAGGAGGCAGCAAGTCAGTTGTAGGTTGAAAATCAACAGATCTGTCTTTGTTACCTTAAATTCAACGTGAATAATGTGAGCCTTAACCCTAAACCTGCAGTACAGAGAGATATCAGAATTTCAACTCAAAATATTAGTAATAGCTGTTCAAATGCAACAATACATAATAACTTAAATCTTAATTTTTGCAAATCTCTTAGAAACAGGATTTATTTTTTAAAACATTAAATAATTGCACGCTTAGTTAAGAAATTTATACTTAGCAATAGTAATATTAGGAAACGTTTAGCATTCGTTGACCGAGCAGCCAGTACTGCTTTCAGTTGAAATTCATAAAATCTTTCTCTTAAAACAATTTTTCCAGAAAACAGGTTTCCCAAGTGATGTAATGAATATGTATACACCTTGGTCCCCCCTCACTGGAATGTGATTGGCTGGTGTCAGCCATAAATATAGATGAAGGAAAGGATGTCGAGAGTGAGTGAGAGAGATCTAGAGATCTTCCACTAGAGATCCAGATGTCTATTGGTCTATCACCATTCACTACACTTACGTCTCAGAATACTGCTTACGACGATTAAGTCTACGTACTAGATTGACCTACCCGGTTACATTTGCCTAAACCATTTAACTGCCTCGTAGTGATATGTATCCCTTTCCTATATATATCACCATGACTTTCTACTCCTAATGATAGTTGTAATGGTAATATTAGCCATTTCACTATAAGGAATCATTTGGCATTCACTGACCGAGCAGCCAATACTGCTTTCGGTTGAAATTTACAAGTTTTTTTTTTCTTCTTCTAAGGAAAATAGGTTTTTAAAAATTCAGTAGGTGTTATCGCCCTTTTTAGCATTGATGGGGGTTTCCTTCCTAAACTTTTGTTTGAAGTGGTGTGCAATGTCAACAATTGATTAGTGCATCATTTCCTAACCGAATTTTATGCAATATCCATTTTAGTTGCTGATGTTATTGGAGGTCCTCAAGTTATGTGGTTTCTCTTATTTGGTACAATTTTTGTTTGTGATTCTGTAGTACACAATATTCAAAGAAGGATAATCTTTATCAAAATCACAAGGCTTCATACGATACCTTGTTAAACAGTCTTAAATCAGATAGAAACAGCACAAATCTGAAGAATGGTAGACTTTGAAAAACAGTAGCTACTCTGGCATGCACGCATCGCTCATTCAGTAAAATGAATTAGAGCACTCTAGCTATTGGGCGCGTATAATGATAATATATGCGCTAAAAAGTCTGCCTTCTTCCACCGAACGCCCATAGCCCAGAGGTAGAATCGCCGACTGACGCTAATTCGGTCGGGTTTCAATCCTGGGTTAAAAAGCAATCGGAGTCTAACCGTACAGATGAACTGTGATACAGTTCATCGGTACGGTTATATATATATATATATATATATATATATATATATATATATATATATATATGCGTGTGTATGTACACGCAATGGCGTTTAAATTATGTACAAGTGATCAAATGCTCTTTTATCAAATTTTCCTATCAGTTAATGACGAGGCAGTAATTTAATGGATATAGACATTTAAACATGGTCATACGCATGCATTAGTCTGGCTAAGCAGAGTTATTAAGGGACTTTGTACGCAGCATGGTCGTTGGTGACAGACGGATGCACCTGCATATTTCAAAAGCTACTGATTTCATGCACAGTAATCCCCTGGGTTTGCAGAGAAAGAAAAGAAATATCCAGCAAGCAGAAAGAGATTGAAGAAAAATGTTGAAATTGGTTTAAGCCAATAGAAGAACTGCAACTGTCGATGACAACCGAAGTATACTGAAGAACACCTTTGAAAGCATAACATGTCGAAACTTGTAATAGATGAGCTACACTCGCAGACGAATTTGCCGAGTGCCACTTCTGTTAGAGAATAAGAAACTGAGGTTGCAACAATATTAATGACACATATTAATGAAATAATGTTTTTCTCTTTGCATTTTGAGATATTTCAAAAGCTGAGTGAACGAATTTATTTATTCATGTATTATTAATATTAATATTAATATTAACGTTCTTCTTTTTCTTCTTAATCTTCTTCTTAATCTTCTTCTTCTTCTTCATCTCATTATTATTGTTATTATTATTTTTATTATTATTGTTATTATTATTGTTATTATTATTTTTATTATTATTTTTATTATTATTGTTATTATTATTGTTATTATTATTTTTATTATTATTGTTATTATTATTGTTATTATTATTTTTATTATTATTGTTATTATTATTGTTATTATTATTTTTATTATTATTGTTATTATTATTGTTATTATTATTGTTATTACTACTATTGTTCCTTCGTTGCAAAATTAGTACGTACGTTACGCCCTGTCAATACCTCATAAATAATGAACTATTCGGTTTTGATCGCGAGGAAAGATAGAAAAGATATATCAGAAACGCCGTTTGATTACAGTAAAAAAGGAAGAGAAAATAGAGGAAACAGTGACACTCTCTTCTGCTTGAATGAAGTGGGAAAAAAACTTATTTTAAGTCTTATTATTTGTACCGTTTTAATTCTTTAAATAATGAACTGCATTCATACTTATGATTGTTATTGTAATATTTATTTAAAGTTTTTAAGCTCAAATATTTAACGATACAGTACGGAAATTACCATAGGGATTTTGTAGCTGCGAAACTCGCAAAATGTTTATTACTTTAATATTATGATACACCAGAAGATTAAAAAAAGGAAACCGTGAAATTTTTACAAGTACTACTAGTTATTATTATAAAAAGAATATATCATATATTCAATACAGGCGGTACTGCATTGATTGGGACGAAATGATTATAAGAAACAGTTGTGTTAAAAAGTTCTCAATACACATTTATAGAAAAAAATTTAAAAGATTTAACATGCAAAGCTATGCATGACGGATCGGAGTTTGAGCGGTATAACAAGAGAAAGTTTGTTAAGACCTAGAAGGAACAGGGAGATATAGAGGGACATGATCGCCTACGTTCTAAAAAAACGGCACATAGAAGAAGAAGAAGAAGAAGAAGAAGAAGAAGAAGAAGAAGAAGAAGAAGAAGAATGCAGCGCTTGACGATACCGTATAAGACTTTATACGAATTCGTGTAAGATCTTTTGTAAAATAAATATAGAAGCTGACGATGGTTCGCCTGAAAATAGGCCCTTACTTCCGATTCACCATGAAATAACGTGTCTGTCTCAATTTTTCTTATATATATATATATATATATATATTCAGATAAAACTTAGCAGGGAAATAGCTATTTTCAACATGTAATATTAAGATATGCATTCTCAACCCCATATAAACAAAGAATGAGGAAAAATTCTAAGCCCAGAGGTTTGCTCAACTAAAGGAAGAGGTTGGGATATATTGGTTTTTATAGGGTTAAGCTAGCGGAATTTTAGTAGTAATTTCTTCTTTGGTAGTGGGGGGCATGTGGCTTTACACTTGAGTTAGTAGTGATAGGTGGTGGCAAAGTAACTCCTTCGCTAAATTAAAAAAAATAACTTATAGCGACTAATTGGAAGAATAGGATACTTCCATTTTATGCTTATTTCTATGACGACACGTACTCCTTTATTTAGAAGTATATTCTGGTATTTAAATTTCAAAATTTTAGTTATTTTTCTATTGTTTTTTAAAGGGTTAAGCTAGCGAAATTGTAGTAGTAATATCTTGTTTGGTAGTGGGAGGTATGTGGCTTGATCCTTGAGTTAGTAGTGGTAGGTAGGTGGGGAATTAACTGCTTAGCCAAAAATTTTAAAAAACTTATTGTGATATATATATATATATGTGTGTGTGTGTGTGTGTGTGTGTGTGTGTGTGCGTGTGTGTGTGTGTGTCTGTGTCTGTTAGCACTGAGAAATATAAACATTATATGTACATAACATTGGTTTGATATACTGCGCGTAAAGGTTTTATGAAAATTTATGAGCGTATGTAGCCTTTGCTATACCTTTATATATATCATACATATGCAGTATTAATCGATATATATCTATTTAGTGTGAATAAATATACTTTGGTATATATGCTCATGTTGAATATATCAATTTTGCGTGAAAAATTATATTTATGCGCATGTGTGTGTGCGTGCGTTTGGCAGCATGTGTGTCATTGATCCCGTTTAGCTATGGAAGCCTGGAACCACAAAGCCCAACCCTTCGTCTTTTTGCTTGTAAAAATAATGTCAATCCATCTAATTACTCGTAAAAAACATTTTTGAGAATACAAAAAAAGAAATATATTGAATATCGTGACAGTTTAATTTTGGCAAGCTCTAAAGTCGCTGATATAAATCCCAATTGACTGAGTTAGCAAACGCTTTTCAGTTTCTGAAGTAGTTTTTTTAAGAGAAAAGAGAAATAAATGTATGGAAGAACATTAAGGACATTTGAGAACTACAGTACCGAACAACATCAATGGCGAATAACTGATTTTCGATTACTCTTCGAGTATTATGGAATCCCAGTGAAGAAAGTTTTCATCAATAAATATAAAATCTATGTTTTTGACGTCTGTTTATAATCAATCTGATTATTTTGTCCAGTTAATAAACGCGATGCAACACTAAACCATGAATTCTATCATATACGCTTAGTCAGTACTTAGATGGGTGACCGCTTGGGAATACCAGGTGCTGTAAGCGTTTAGTGACGGATATGCGTTGTTGTGCAGTGGATATCGTCTCGGAAAGAGAAATCGGCGAGCCGAGTTTGATTTCCAGTTGAATACCCTGCATTCACTTTAGCACTATTACCCTTGGGAAATTTATTAATCCGTCCCTTTCCTCCAGTTATGAGTTAAATAACAGAGTAGGACTTGGGGACTCTGTCCTTAAAAACATTAAAAATCTTGATACTCGAAAAGAAAAAAGTATTACTAGACACAAAACTTATATAAAAGACAACAATAAAATTATTGAAAGAAAAAAAGGTATTACCAGCAATAAATAAATAAAATTTAGTTGGCAATAAATGACCCGCCTATGTTGATAGGCCATAAAACAAAAGCAAACAACGAACAACTCTCACATACTTTCTCTCGCTTTCTTCTTTTTATTTCTATCTCAAAGCATCCTTGCTCGGTTTTTCTATCTTGTTCTTTCTCTCTCCCTCCCTCTCTTTCTATTTCTCTCTCGCTTTCTCTTTTCATTTCTATCTTGAGACTTCCTTTCCCCGTCTTTCTATCTTGATCTTTCTCTTTCGCCCCTTTTCTCTTCCTCTCTCGCTTTCCCTTTTCATTTTTATCTCGAAGCTTCCTTTTTCCGTTTTTCTATCTTGTTCTTTCTCTTTCCCTCTCTTTCTCTTTCTCTCTCACTTTCTCTTTTAATTTCTATCGTGAAGAAATATATATATAAATGCGAATTAATAATTTTACATATGGGAATGCACACATGTACAAAAATATTATTATTCAGATGGTAATAAAAACAGTGGTCAATGTAGTATAAACAGTACTATTAATTATTTGTAATATGCA
This sequence comes from Ascarosepion bandense, assembly GCA_037127315.1. Taxonomy (NCBI): domain Eukaryota; kingdom Metazoa; phylum Mollusca; class Cephalopoda; order Sepiida; family Sepiidae; genus Ascarosepion; species Ascarosepion bandense. The sequence goes on from JBBBDQ010000191.1 coordinate 17,126,706, forward strand.
CCTGATGATTGTGTAGGGCATGAAATTCTGAGTCTTGCCACCGACATTGGATAACATATATATATATATATATATATATATATATATTTAAATACTTTAATCCAAGCGGAAAAAGCAGGAAGGTAAATTCCAAAACCCGATCCTAATTAATATTAAATATTAAATTTTAATATTAAAAAATGATACAGGAGGAGAGCTCCATGTAATAAAAATTACAGAGCAAATATAAATTAAATTAAATTTTTTCAAAGATGTTGAATGCACATTTCGACATGAAATCCCCGAAGGGGATAACACATCACCTCAGCAACAAATGCTATCCCGAAACTGGAGATAATTTGAAGTAAATTATGTCCATTTTCTCTTTTCAACTCAAAGATAGAATTGTAAAAAAATAAAAAATAAAAAAATAAAAAAGGGGAAAAAATGGTATCGTCTGGGTTCACAAAAAGGGGAAGAGGACAGTAAAGTAAACTGAACAGACGGCGTGTTGAATTGATATTAGGTTAAACAAAACGGAAAGGAGGTGGGAGGTAAAAGAGATAAAGGAAGGGAGGGAAAAAAGAGGAGAAAGAAAGAAATTTTTTTTTTCTTATTACAGACGCTAGATACATTCAAATAAACCTAACTTCCTAAAAACGTTGAAGTATTAGAAAAAAGACCTTTTATTTAAAAAGGTATATTTAGGGGAAAAAATTAATATTATTTTAAAGGGAATAAAAAGATATGAAATTTAAAGTTTAAATTTTAAAATAGGTCATATAATTTAAATTAATTAAAGATACCGCTAGGTATAGAGGAGCTAAAAAAATTCCCATATACAAATTATACATACATGCATATATATATATATATATATATACACACACACACATATATATACATATACACATTTATACATACACACGCACACACACATATATATATACATATATACATGCACACATATATACATATAAAAAATATACATATATATATACATATATATGTACATGTATACATATCCACACCCACACCCACACGCACACACACACATACACACACACATATATATATATATGGATACATACACACACACATATATATACATACATATACACATATACACATACACACATACATACATACATACATACATATACACCTATATATACTTATGTACACATATACACACATACACATACATACCCATACATATCAATACATTGATGCAAACACACATATATATATGTACACACACACACACACATCCACTCACCCCCCACACACATACACACCTACACATACATGTACACATATATACATATCAACAAACGCACACACATACATACATACATATATATATATATATATATATATATATATATATATAAAGTAATAAATTTATAAATATTATGAAGGGAAAGGGAAATATTGGTAGAGCGGTTAAATTGCTAAAATATATATATATATATATATATATATATATATATATGTACACATACATACATATATATATATATATATATATATATATATATATATATACATGCACATACATATAAAAAACTGAAAATTAGAGTTTAAAACTTAAAATCTAAAATCCGCCCTATGACGGCACTTACTGATGAATTCTTTTCTAAAATTCAGGAGTAAGTCCTGGTAAGGGTACTTTAAAATCAGAATCTTCTCCAATAGACATAGACGGCACCTATCACGAAAATATTTTGGAATACAGGCCGAGCCTATTAGTTTCCAGCTAATTACAGGGTCCAGCCCTTTCTCCTTCATTTTCCAGAATCTCCGTGATAGTGCCGTCTGGAATCTTTGATTTGGGTTCGAAAACGAGTACCTGTGGTTGTAAAGTCTCTGTTTGAAAGGGCCCGCGTACATACCAATATAAGTCCGGTAATTATCTTTGTTGTTTGATGGAGAAATACGGGCTTCATAAATTACTTGGGTGGATTTACATTTGCCCTCCACCGGGCAGGTATCCACAGAGTTACAATTGCATTTATCTACAATTCCGGATTTGGAGTCGGTATTATTTAAGTTCATTAAAATATGTCTATTATGGGAATTAATAATATCGTCTATATTTGAGGTTCCTTTATCTCTTTTACCTCCCACCTCCTTCAACACGCCGTCTGTTCAGTTTACTTTACTGTCCTCTTCCGCTTTTTGTGAACCCAGACGATACCATTTTTTCCCCTTTTTTATTTTTTTATTTTTTATTTTTTTATAATTCTATCTCTGAGTTGAAAAGAGAAAATAGACATAATTTACTTCAAATTATCTCCAGTTTCGGGATAGCATTTGTTGCTGAGGTGATGTGTTATCCCCTTCGGGGATTTCATGTCGAAATGTGCATTCAGCATCTTTGAAAAAATTTAATTTATTTTAATTAATATATATATATATATATATATATATATATATATATTGGAGAGGGAGAGAGAGAAAGTAAGAGAGGCAGATTTTCATGCGCGTTGCAATCGTCAGGTCCTTGTTGAGGAAAGAATGCACATTCTTATTAGTATCAGTCTTCTACCGATATTCGGGAAGGTATTCGAGGCTATAATCAATGCTGAAATAGTTCATCATCTCACCGCCCACAAACTGTTCTCCGACAGGCAATATGGATTCCGCTTTGACAGGTCAACGGCCGACCTGCTAACAACCGTAACGGAGTACATGCTACAGGCCCTTGATGAGTCTGACGAGGCTCGCGCGATTGCTCTGGACATCTCCAAGGCTTTCGACAGGGTTTGGCACTCTGGCCTCCTATGCAAACTACGCGGTTATGGTATTACCGGTCGCCTGCTTGACCTAATCCAATCTTTCTTAAATAACCGCAAAATGAAGGTCGTTCTGAATGGGCGTGCCTCTTCGTCCTACAGCACGAATGCTGGTGTCCCACAGGGCTCTATCCTGGGCCCGACGCTCTTCCTTGTTTTCATCAACGACCTCCCAGATGAGATCAAGTCCTAAGTAGGGATCTACGCAGATGACACTACAATATACTCCCGCTCCAGTAAGAAACCTGTCGTGGCGGACAGACATAATCTCGCTGCTGACCTTGAGCGGGATCTACACTCTGTGGTGAACTGGGACAAGAAGTGGCTTGTCAACTTCAATTCATCTAAGACCAAGCTGTTGTCTGTCAACCATTACAGGCAACCTCTTTTGCCTCCCATAAGCATGGACCAAGTGATTCTCCCTGAGAGTAATACACTACGCCTCCTCGGGCTTACCCTGTCCTCAGACCTCAAATGGAACCACTATATTGAATCCATAGCAAAATCTACTGCTAAGAAGATTGGGTCACTATGTCGATCCAGGATGTTTTTTCCACCTGAATCCATCCTGCATATATACAAGTCAACCATCCGTCCGTGCATGGAGTACTGCAGCCATTTATGGTCAGGCGCCCCTGTCGTTCTCCTCCGTGTTCTTGACAAGCTCCAAAGGAGAGTATATAATGTGATAGGTACTGATCTGGCGACTCGACTGCAGCCACTTCCCCATCGTCTAAATGTGGCCTTCCTTTGTCTCTTCTATAAATACTTTCATGGCTTCTGCTCGGATGAGCTTAAGTCACTGATGCCTCCTCAACAGGTGTTTACTCGTGCAACCAGACTGGCAACTGGGTCCCACCCATTCACAGTCAGGTTTGCCAAATGCAGACAACTCTTCTCCTGCAGCTTCCTCTCTCGCACATCCCGCCTGTGGAACTCACTCCCGTATTCTTGCTTTCCTGACGGCTACAACCTCCAGAAATTTAAATGCAATGTCAATACTCATCTACTAAGCACTGTCCTCTAGCTCTCTCCCCTCCCCTGTATAACCTTCCCTTTCTCTCCACCTATGTATCTGTCATCGCACCTGCTTTCTCAGCTTTCTATTGTTCCTTTCTAACTAGTTTGTACTCTTCACTCTTTTCTAATTAATCTTTTTACATTTATGTAACCCCCTGCACATCAGTGGCGGAAACGCCACTGATGTGCAGGGGGTTATATATATATATATATATATATATATATATATATATATACATAAAGAATCACAAGATAGCCAAAACCTACCGCGGTTTCACACAACGGCTCGTTTATATATATATATATATATATATATATATATATATATATATATATGCGTGTGTGTGTGTGTGCGCGCGCGCGCGCGCGTGTGTGTGTGTGTGTGTGTGTGTGTGTGTGTGAGTGCAGAAAGCAAGAAAAATATATTACGAAAATGAGAGTGATAAAGTGGGAAAGAGTGCGATAGAGCAAGAAAGAAAAACCGGGGGAGAAAGAGATATTGAGAGAAGGAAAGAGTGAAAAAGAATGGGAGAAAAAGAGCAAAAAAAAAAAGAACACGATAGAAAGACCGAGAGAGTAAGATTCAAGAGATAAATAAAAAGAGAAAGAGAAAGAGATAGGGAAAGAGAAAGAACAAGTTAGAAAGATGGAGAAAGGAGGCTTCAGGATAGTGATTCTCTGTGATTACTGCTGTCTGAATAGTTTCATTGAGCTCTGTCCAGTACTCGTTGGCGCAGTGTCAGGCAGTCTGCTGAGCTTTTCTTCCGTGACCCGGAGAATCTGTAGTTTTTAATTGTTGGGTGACCGCTTGTACTCCACTAGAGCGTCGCGCTTGGTTTTAATGACGAGAGTCATCTCGATGGACTCAAACCAGTCTTGTCACTTCAAGATCTTTCTCCCAAAAGTGGTCAAAGCAGTAGCCCACTTCTCTGAGGCAGTGTCCCCAGTTTCTGAGGGTTTTAGTTCGTTCTCAAATGTCTCCGATAGCTGTTCCACAAGGTTTAGTTGTCTCATCTTTTTGACATCAATGCGAGGATTTCCTTGTTTCTTGCCATGATGTAAACTCTTCGGCTGGAACTTGATCTTGCAGCACACTAGGGAGTGGTCTGTGTCACAGTCCGCGCTGTGATAAGAGCGAGTGTGAAGAACGGTTTTAATGGCCATTCGTCTGACAAGCATTAAATCCAACTATTGCCAGTGCCCTGACCATGGGTGTCACCAAGAGACCTTGTGTTGGGGCTTGGTCTTGAAGAAGAATTTGGTTATGCACAGGTTGTGGTTTGTGCATTGCTCTAGTATTCTCTGACCATTGTTGTTCATCTTTCCTACACCAAACGGTCCGAGGCACGAGGGCTACGAGCCGCGATCAGCACCCACTCTGGCATTGAAGTCACCCAGAAGAACAAGGTCTTCCTGTTGATGATGGCTGCAAGCTTGTCGTAGAAATCGTTCTTGGGGTCCGGTGTGGAAGAAAGTGTCGGGGCATACACGCTGACGAGGGTGACGGGACCTACTCGGTGTTGAGGCGGAGAGTTAGAAGTCGCTTCGAACCGTAACTACCTGGGTCAACTATATTCAGGAGGCTGTTCGTAACTGCGAAACCCACACCGTGTTGGCGAAGCTCGTTGGAACTCTTTCCCTTTAAAATTTTTCTATCCAGTGATCCTACTCCGTTAATTACTAATGCTGAACCTATCTTTTGCTATACACGGTTAAATTTTATTGAACTTTAATGCTTATTCGTTTTTATTTAGATTTTCTGTAACGGCATTATTTCATTCATTTCCTTTCTTATCCGTCTCTTTTTTAATTTTCTATTGGCAGAAACTTATATGTCTACAATTCTAAGGTTAAATCTAGTAACACTAAAGATTTTGGGAACTGCCTCCATTCCACTTTCTGCGACACCCCTCTCTCTCTCTCTCTCTCTCTCTCTCTCTCTCTCTCTCTCTCTTCACAAATATGGGTAAGAAGACAGTCATTTAACTAGCTGTGACCCCCAGAAGAACCTGACGAAAAAAGGGAAATTCACTGCCCGTAAATTTCACTCTACTCTGTAGGCTTTCTAAATTTTGAACCAAGATGACCTGCATGGAAGTACGTATTCGAACTTATACTAAGTTGTAACTTAATAATACTTTACCTATCACACTAACACGGCTCGTGAATATATACAATGTAACGCGTTCTGTCGGATTTCTCTCATTGGCACAGGTATGTATATACAAAAAAAAAACACTTCATTTTTTCGTCGAAACGCTGGCGACTAAAACGGCTAACCCACTGCACTGTAGTGTGAGTAAAGCGGAAGGTTAGCAACACGATATGGACGAAAATCAACACCAACATAAAGGGCGAATGAACTCTGAATGAGTCAACGGCTAGCTGGCTAGAGGCGGTGTCTCGATAAATAACCGTGAAGGGGGTCACTTCCAGAGTAACTAATTTCTTGCTCAGTAAGGACCGACAAGTGCAACACGTCTCACCTGACCGTCATCCTGCGATTGTTAACACCAAAAGTGTAAAGGGGAAGCAATTCTTCGGAGTCTGTCCCTCGCCCAGGAAGGAAAGACACAACAAACGAAGAATTATCTTGGGGACATAGAACGTCTGGACGCTCAACAACTGTGGTCAAATCGAAAATGTCAAGCAGGAGATGAACAGATTAAACATCAATATTTTAGAAATATAGGAAAATAGATGGCCTAACAATGGAGACTTCAGCAGCGATAACCACAGGATAATATGGGCAGGAGGCAAAAATAACGAAAAATAAGAAGGCAGAATACTAGACGAAGAAATGAAGAAATGCGTCCTGGGATGCTGCCAGCTTTCCGAGAGAGTCCTCTTGGTCAAACTGAGAGGAAGACCCTTCAACATATCTATTATAGTAGTTTATGCACTAAAAACGCAAAGCACTGAGAAAGAAAGAAAACCATTTTACTCCATACTGGACAATGCCAAGGCTCAGCGCAAAAGCCAAGAAATTAGAATCATATAGGCGACTTGAATGCAAGTAAACAGAGAGAGCAGGAGAGGCAGCTGGCTATTTTGGAATAGGAATCCGCAGCGAACGAGGAGAGAAATGGGTCCAGTGGTGCACAGCAAATAACCAGGTAATAACTAACACCTGGTTTTAATAATACCCACGACGTTTATGGACATAGAGAAGTCAAAGAGGTGACACGAAGAACGAAATAGACTACATAACCATAAACAGAAGATTCAGAAATGTAGAGGTTCAATGCAAAACCTATCCGACTGTAGAAGCGACCACCTCGCAGTCATGTGCAAACTAAGAGTGAAACTCCAGAGAATGAAGAAGCCTAGTGTGGCACCAAGACGCTCGTGAAAGCCCTCAAACTGCAGAAAGAATACACTAACAGCGTCGGAAAACGAATACGAAGAACAAATTGGAAAAGGAAACTCGAAATGGGATTCACTAAAAGAAGCGGCAGTGACAGCAAGCAACATTGCCCCAAAGGAAATCAGACGCAGAAGAAAAAATGTGTGGATGATTGAAAAGATTTTCGACATGATGCAAAGTAGACATAAAATAATGCCAAGACATGGAATGGAATACAGGAAACTACACAAGGAAATCAGGAGCAAATGCAGAGAGGCTAAAGAGGAATGACTCAACAACAAATGTGTCGAGGAAGAGAGATTGAGCAGGAATTATAAAGCAGACATGCATGAAGAAATAGGAGAACTGACAGGACAAAAAACCTGCTCCTTAACAGGATGTATAAAACCCAAGGATGGAACGATCATATTGGAGAAAGAGAAAATACTCCAGCGATGGAAAGAATATATAAAAGATCTTTTCCACGACAAGAGAGTAAAACGGATAATACACAAAGATCAGGATAGACCGGCAATATTAGGTGTCCAAAATGAAAGCTGCAATGGACAAACTGAACAGAAACAAAGTAGCTGGAAAAGACGGCATTGTAATAGAGCTGCTGTTAGCCCTGGAAGAATTCGGTGTAAAGAAAATTGCAGAAATAATAAATTAAATTTATAATAGTGATGTAATACCAGATGACTTAAGCAAGTCGATTATCATAGCACTGCCTAAGAAGCCAGGTGCGAACGAGTGCGAACTCTACCGAACAATCAGTTTAATGATCCACATTACAAAACTAATCGTCCGAATCCTGATGAATATAGCGAGGTAAATTTCAATAACCAGATCGTATTAATATTAATTTTATCAATATTAAAAATGGAGGACTCGCTGTAAGTAGTACTATCTATTTTACAGAGCCAAATGTGTATATGATATCAATAAATTACGAAAAAATATATTTCGTTGAATAGCTATTTCAGCGAGAAAACTCTCGCTTCATCAGCAACGATCCAAAACAAAAAATTATTAATTTAAATATGTTACAAAAATTCATGTAACGGAAGGAGCCCAAATACATATGAATACACAAGAAGTTAAAAAAAACATGAGGTTAAGAAAGAAAAAAAGTTTATTTAAAATTTATCGTACAGACATTAAAAAAAGGGCAGAGACAGGGATTCATGACTCGATATTAGAAGACGACTTTTTGATTACGTCTGTAGTAAAAAAAATAAATAGTCAATATTTAAACGTATCACAAGAATAAGAAGTGGTGAGGGAAAGCAAAAGAAGTGATGCGGGAAAGGTAAAAAGAAAGGACAAATGGGGTAGATGGGGGGAAGTTAACGAAGATGTAAGACAAAAAATATTCAGTAACCGAGATGACAGGGTTTCAGAGGGAAAAAGTAAGGGAAAAATTTAAATATATTTAAAAAAAAATTTTAAAAAAAGGAAACAGGAGGAAAGAATCGAGATTAGATTTTTATATCTCTGTTAAAAATTTAATTAAAAAAATTTGGAAAAAAAATGGTTAAAATAATAATAATAATAATAATAATAATAATAATAATAATAATAATAATAATAATAATTGAGGAATAAATGTAAGAACTAGGAAAAGCAGAAGAGCCGAAAGAAAATATAACATCAGGAATGTAAATGAAGTCTTATCAAATAAAGAAAAAATAAAGCAAAAAATCCAACTGAAGGCTCAAAGAATAAGACGCTATGAAAAAAGAGCAAGATTTTACAGACAAAACAAGATTTTTCAGACTGATACAAAGAGATTTTACAGGGAAATAGGTAAAAAAAGAATTGAAGTGACAGTACCCCCCAGAATGGAAGAAGTCACACAGTTCTGGGAAAAGATATGGGCTTGCCCTAAAGAACTTAGCAAGGAAGTACATTGGATAACGCAGGAGATAGAACGAATGAAAAATAAACCCGAACAGACATGGTCTGGAATTACAGAAGATGATGTTAAATTTGCACTAAAAAAAGCACACAATTGGAAATTCCCAGGTATAGATAAAATTCCTAACTTTTGGCTATATTATTTAAATGCAGTACATGAAAAACTAGCCAAAGAACTTCAAGAAATGGTTGACGATCCCACGAAAATTCCTGCATGGATGACCAAAGGAATTACATTTCTTCTACCCAAGAATGGTGACACAAACAACCCGAAAAACTACAGACCAATTACATGTCTTCCGACAACATATAAACTATTAACATCTATTTTAACAAAACAGACATATTTATTCTTAGAAAGAAATGACATGATACCGCTTGAACAAAAAGGGTGCAGACGTGGCTGTTATGGTTGTAACGACCAATTGCTAATTAACAAAATGATCCTGGAAAACTGCTACAGTACAAAGAAAAATCTTAGTACTGCCTGGATAGATTATCGAAAGGCATTCGATAGTGTGCCACATTCCTGGATTTTAAAGACTTTAAATATATACAAGATATCGCCCGTCATCATCAATTTCATCAAACAGTGCATGTCTATATGGAAAACAACCCTTTACCTCAATCATATAAATGGAACCTATAAGTCTGATGAAATAAACATCAAAAGAGGTATATTTCAAGGTGATTCTTTATCTCCCTTACTATTCTGCATATCATTAATAGCACTAACCAGTCAACTTAATAAGACAGAATGTGGTTATAAAATAGGCCAAAAGAAAATAAGCCATCTATTTTACATGGATGACTTAAAGTTATATGCTAAGAATGATAATGAGCTGGAAGGTCTTCTGCAAACTGTAAAATGCTTCAGCGAAGACATTGGAATGAAATTTAATTTGAATAAATGTGCTAAAGCTACAGTTTTACGCGGATCAATACAAGAAACATCCTCAATTAGCCTAGACCCTGCTGTAACAATAAAAGAATTGAAACCAGAAGAAGCTCATAAATACCTAGGTGTAAATGAGAGCGAAAACATTCACCATAAAAAAATGAAAGAAATAGTGCGTAAAGAGTACTATAGAAGGCTACGAATGATATTAAAAACTGAATTAAATTCACAGAACAGAGTTATGGCCATTAATAGCCTTGCAATCCCAGTTGTCCAATATAGCTTTAACATCTTAAACTGGACTCTAAACGACATCAGGCGAATGGATGCTAAAACAAGAAAGCTTCTTTCTAAGCATAAGATGCATCATCCAAAGGCTGATGTAGACCGTCTATACATATCCCGTAAAGAAGGTGGAAGAGGTCTTATTCAGCTGGAATTGTCATACAAGACAACAACTATTGGCTTACTAACATACATAGAAACAACAAAGGATTGGATGATACAATTAGTAAGGCAACATGAAGAAAGAAAGAAAAAATATTCAATAATAAAAGAAGGCAGTAAATACAAACAAGATTTACAGTTAGTAGATTCTGTAGAAAAGCAAAACAGAAGCCAAGAACCAACTATTGCGGCAAAAAATATGAAAATGAAAGCCAAAGATAAAGCTCTTGAACAGATGAAACAGCGCTGGGAAGACAAACCTCTGCATGGCCAATATCCAGTACTTGCCAATAAATCCAATATTGACAAAGTTAATACTCATCGATAGTTACGTGCATCTGGATTAAAGTCTGAAACTGAAGGCTTTATTCTTGCAGCACAAGACCA
>JBBBDQ010000191.1:17140000-17175000 GCA_037127315.1 Ascarosepion bandense
GAAGATTTTACACGAATATATATATATATATATTCACACACACACACACACATAAATACATAAACACATAAATTTTAAGAAAATTTCCTGACTTAGGAATATTTGTGATGGGAATTTCTAAACATATAAAATAAATTTTAAAGTAAATATCTATAAAATTCTCAGAAAAAAGAATTAATTGAAAAGTCTGAACAGAGAAAGTATTCAAGGATAGAAAAACAAAAATAAAAAATTATAAATGGGCTGGGAAAATTTAAGGGTTAAAGAGTTGGTCTATAGGTCATGATATGTAGATTGTAGTTTTGGATAACACACACATATAAATATATCTGTAGAGAAAATATGTATGTATGAATTTCATATGTATATATGTAGGAACGTAAACTTTTTTAAACAAAAACTCGATAAAATTATTGCTGATATGTTCTATATGTGCATTTAGAAGATAATTGTTATATTAAGCACAATTTCCCGTTTTTCTTTCTTTAATAAAAGAGAAAAAACGAATTTTCACTTGTGCATAATACTTCTAGTTCTTGAAAAACTTAACGATGCTAATTATTTTTACACATAAATAATATATACAGTTTATTTCATTTTATAAGCAAAATATGATTTTAACCGTGGCTCGAAGACAAGGACGATGACAAGGTCTATGGAGGAAAACATAAACGATACCTACACTGAACTATTATGACTTGCTCTCAGTGTAAGTTGGAACGACCATACGAACAACAGCCTCGACTGTGATGTTTTGGAACTCAAAGCATGGCAAACAATAGCGAGAGAAGCTGGCAACAACTTTTCTCACTATCATGCTCATGAACACTCAGTTTGAAACATTAGACGAACTCAAACTGGTTATGTCAGAAAGAGAAAAGTGAAGGAGATTTTTAAAGAACCGGGAGCCACTCGACCAATGATGATGAAGATTTTAACTAGTACTCGGGTTACACAATTTTATGCACGAATTAATACTTAAGTTTCTTAAATGTTTACTTAGATTCTTTACTAGCCTAATATGCGTCTGACAAATAGAGTAAAGTTGTCATAAATTTATCTTATCTTTCTAAAAATGTCTGTATAAACAACATTTTCTGAAATACATCTATTTTTTAAAGTTCTTTTTGGCATTGTATCAAAATTACAAGTTCACTTGAATCTTCTACGCTTGACCTTGCTGTATAGAGCTAAACATGAGATAAAGATTTCAATCATTTTCCAATGTCTAGAGTAGCAATAAAATTGAATCCAGAAAACTTACTGTTTATAAATTTACATGTTTGAATGATTCGGTATAGTTTTAAGAAAACCTAATTCAAAATATTATTTTGCCTTGTTTAGATAATTCCATAAACGTTTTTCTTCTCCGTTCGACTCATTTGAAGTAAAGTCCTGTGATACTGTTATTTCTACCGCTAATCAGAAGGAAAAGAAAGGGAAAAAATAGATAGTGTCCCGCTTTTATAACTGTACTAGCAGTATAGCCCGGCGTTGCTCGGGTGTAATGAAAGCTTTAAAACTAATCCATGGTTCTGGAGCTCAGACTCTTTGGACGTTGGCACGAAAGACTAAAAAGCAATAGTTGTTTCCAGTTAAAGTGAGACCGTAGACTAAAAGAAAAATGAATGGATGTAAGTCAAAAGTTTGATTTCCTGGTATCGATATTAAATAAGTTTTTTCGTCATAAACTGAATTTTGAAGGCTAAATAAGTCCTCTGAGTAAATGGCATCATGGCTGAGACTAAGAACTACAATTATACCTACTTAGAGCAAAACCCGAAGCAAAACTAAAATAAAAGGGCTGAAAAAATACAGGCATCCAGTCAGATAAACAGACACACACACAAACATTTTGCCTTTTATATATATATATATTATCGATTTTCTGCACTATTGTAAGAACTACAACCTTGAAATTACTGAATATCGTTTTTTATGTCTTTGTCTATGGGTGTATCAAATTTGATTAAAATCGGACCATTCCTTCTATAACCCGATTTTTTTGATTATCGATTTTCGATATTTATCGGGTGTACCTCGACACAAAACCTCGCTAAGAACACTCGCAGACGCTTATAGTACAGCTGTGTAAATTTTCAAGAAAATCGGTTCAGCCGTTTCGGAGTCTATAGGTAACGGACACACACAGACGCAGACACACACACACACAGACAAAGTTCCATCTATAAATAAATTTAAATAACGGTGCTATTTCACGACGTCTTCGTTAAGGTCAAGCGTAAGTAAGCCTCAGTAAGTAAATTGGTAGAACGCTTGAATACAATAAAAATAGCATATTTACTAACTCTTTTCGCTTAATTCTAGATATTTTACTTTTATTTGCTTAAGTTGTTTAAGCTTCACTGACATCAAAAGAGCAGATAGTTAAGATTTATACGATTTTCTTAGTTACAAATTAAAAAAAAAAACAACCCGTAGATGAAATAAGGTGTAATGAAATGTTTTGGGGTCGAAACCGTTTGTTTACTTTTATTTGTAATTGATTCCGATTAATCTTCTTCTTCTTCTTCTTCTATGTGCCCTGTCCCTTCAGGACGTAGGCGATCATGGTTCTCCACGTCTCCCTATCCCTTGTGGCTCTTAGTATGTTTGCTCCTGTTTCACCTCGCAACCCCCGTTCCGTCATCCACCTGATCAGGCCCTGCAAATATGTTATCCGCTGCATTCCTCTGTCTCTCTTTCCTTCTATCTGACCAGTCAGTATCAAGTTCTACAGTCTCTCCTTCCTCACTGCGTGTCCCAGGAACTTCAGTTGTCTCTTCCTGATGCTCATTATTAATTTCATTTTTGTTGACATTCTTTCCAACACCTCATTGTTGCTTGCATGCTCAGTCCACGATATCCGCAGCATCCTTCTGTAGAACCACATTTCCGCTGTTTCCAGTTTTGTCCTCATTTTCGATGATATTGTCCAGCATTCACTACCATATTGAAGAACTGACATCACATAGCAATCCAGCTGGAACAATTTTTGGTGCCTTGAATCATGACACCTGTCTTCAATTGTATCTCAAAGACTTCGAATCTACTCAACGAATCGAATGATATCATCTTGGTTCTCAGTCGAGAACAAAGGTCGCATGAATTGACATCACAGTAGCAATAAGACTAATCTCCATTCAACTCTCCAACGAATCACTAATTACATTGATTTCGGTCTAATTTTAATGATTTTTTTCTATTGCAGGTGCTAGCTGGTCCCTGGGAAATACCTCGAACGAATATTCTGTTTGAAGAAAACAACCAAGATGGAAAATTTGGAGTTCTTGTTCGTGCCAAGTTGTGTGAGGGATTTAATCAAAATGTGCAGGCACCAGTGACAGTGAAAATAGCAAGAAGTAAGAGCTTCAAGATAATTACAAGACAAAGACACGCCTTAAAAACATTTCTATTAATAATAATTTTAAATAATTCAGCAGAGAATGTTATTTTACTGATTTCAGGAAATTTTAATGTTTAATTATCCAAATGAATAAAATAACATCACCTGCTGAATTATTTCAAATTATCCTGACTATTATAATAAAACAATTGTGTATTTATTTTTATATATATATACATATTTCCTTCATGTCACGCTCATGAAAAGAGAGAGAATAGTAGCGAGTAAGCATTATTAGAGAGACAATAACGAAATAACAGGGCTCAGATCATTCTCTTTACTACCAGTTATTAAACTTTACTACCAGTTATGAACGCTTTTGCCGTGAGTTTGCTCTTTAGCAGTGTCTTATTATTTTATTTTTTTGCAATAATTATGCCGTCGAGTAGTGAAGAATATATATATATATATATATATATATTCATTTGGAAATAAGTCATAACTCCTTTTCAAATGAAAACATTTCAAAAGTTCTAAAACATAAACGTATTGAACACTTTTAATACAACTGTGTACTTGACTAATTTAATTATAACCAAACATTAACTATATATATATATATATATATATATATATATATATATATATAAAACATAACATCAGGATATATATATATATATATATATATATATATATATATATATATATTAAAAAAGGATTAATTCAAAGATGTTGAATGGCCATTTCGATATGAAGATCCCCACGGGGGACGACACATCACCTCAGCAACAGAAAAAACCTTTCAGAAACTGGAGAAAAATTAGTCTACTTTTCCTTTTTAAATAGATTGCAACGAAATTAAAAAATAAATAATAAAATAAAATAAAATTAAATTAAAATAAAAATAAAGGGAAAGAAAAAGAAAAAGAAAACGAAAAAGAAAAAGAAAAAGATAGAATAAAATCAAATAAATAAGAAAAGAAAAAAAAAATTGACATCGTCTGGGTTCGCAAAAAAAAGGGAGAATGTAACTAAAAATTAACAGGCAGCCGTGTTAAATCGACGCAAGTTTAAGCAACACGGAAAAAAGGTGGTAAGAGAGATAAAAGAAGGAAGGGAGGGAAAAAGAAAGAAACTAAAGAAAAAAAAATTTTTTTAAATATTACAGACGCTGGACAAATTCAAAAACCTAATTTCCCCAAAACGTTGAAGTATTAGAAAAAGGCCTTTACTTAAAAAGACATAATTATTAATAAAAGGGAATAAAAAGATATAGGATTTAAAATAAAATTATTTTTTAAAAAATTAGGTCATTTGAAATTAAACTAAATAAAGACAACACTAGGTAAAAAAAAAAAAATTAATTACAATTATTATATACATACCTATAGAAGTACACACATACATACATATATATACACACACAATTCTACGAATAAGAATACATATATACATACACATACACACACATACATTCAATTTATTACGCACTTATATACATATACATGCGCATAAACACATGTGTGTACACACCTATATACAAAAATTCATATACACATAATATACATGTGTACACATACATGCACACATATACACATGTGCATGTATGTGTACACATGTAGATTATGTGTATATGAATTTTTTGTATATAGGTGCGTACACACATGTGTGTATGCGCATGTATATGTATATAAGTGCGTAATAAATTGAATGTATGTGTGTGTATGTGTATGTATATATGTATTCTTATTCGTAGAATTGTGTGTGTATATATATGTATGTATGTGTGTACTTCTATAGGTATGTATATAATAATTGTAATCAATTTTTTTTTTTTTTTACCTAGTGTTGTCTTTATTTAGTTTAATTTCAAATGACCTAATTTTTTTAAAAATAATTTTATTTTAAATCCTATATCTTTTTATTCCCTTTTATTAATAATTATGTCTTTTTAAGTAAAGGCCTTTTTCTAATACTTCAACGTTTTGGGGAAATTAGGTTTTTGAATTTGTCCAGCGTCTGTAATATTTAAAAAAAATTTTTTTTCTTTAGTTTCTTTCTTTTTCCCTCCCTTCCTTCTTTTATCTCTCTTACCACCTTTTTTTCCGTGTTGCTTAAACTTGCGTCGATTTAACACGGCTGTCTGTTAATTTTTAGTTACATTCTCCCTTTTTTTTTGCGAACCCAGACGATGTCAATTTTTTTTTCTTTTCTTATTTATTTGATTTTATTCTATCTTTTTCTTTTTCTTTTTCGTTTTCTTTTTCTTTTTCTTTCCCTTTATTTTTATTCTAATTTAATTTAATTTTATTTTATTATTTATTTTTTAATTTCGTTGCAATCTATTTAAAAAGGAAAAGTAGACTAATTTTTCTCCAGTTTCTGAAAGGTTTTTTCTGTTGCTGAGGTGATGTGTCGTCCCCCGTGGGGATCTTCATATCGAAATGGCCATTCAACATCTTTGAATTAATCCTTTTTTAATATATATTTGCTCTGTAATATTTTATTACATGGAGCTCTCTTCCTGTATCATTTTTTAATATTAAAATAAATTTTTAATATTAATTAGGATCGGGTTTTTTGGAATTTACCTTCCTGCTTTTTTCCCTTGGATTGAAGTATCTGAATTAAAATATATATATATGTATATATATCCTTATGTTATGTTTTAAAGCAAGATACTCAATAGCAGGTTCATCAATATATATGTTGTCATCATTTTATACGGCATATCCATATAAATATTTTAACGTTATTTTTTTACGATATGGACCCACACGTTGTTAATAATGATTTTGCAGTGATTTCTTCTTCATATTTGGAAGGTTGTTCTGTGCGTTTACTAATTTTGTACCCACAATAACATTCTATTTTTCAAACTCTTCATTTCATCTGATTAAACACTTTAACTGTACATAGATTTTGCTTTGTGAGTAAACATACACATTGTGAATAAACGTAGAAGTTTAGATTACTATACACAAACATACAACATCGCGCAATAAATAAATATGTTGCTGGGAATATCAGCTCCATACCCAAGCAATTGTATCAACAATCATGAGCTGATAATTTCCAGGTTTGTAAATATTCAAAACACAACAACAACAACAACAAT
This sequence comes from Ascarosepion bandense, assembly GCA_037127315.1. NCBI lineage: Eukaryota > Metazoa > Mollusca > Cephalopoda > Sepiida > Sepiidae > Ascarosepion > Ascarosepion bandense. The sequence continues at coordinate 17,146,465 of JBBBDQ010000191.1, forward strand.
AATAATAATAACAATAATAAAAATAAGAAGATAAAATAACAAATTCAGCATACTTACTATTTTTCAATGTTTGGGTCTGTTTGACTAAATTGTCATAATGAGAGCACCATAATATCTAACTAATGTCGCTAGGCCTAAGATTACAGAATTCAGTAATAATTTTAATATTTTTAAAATTATTTATGTCCACGTATTGAAATAATAAAATAAGAGGTTATATATATATATATATATATATATATATATATATATATATGTGTGTGTGTGTGTGTGTGTGTGTGTGTGTGTGTGTGTGTGTGTGTAGCCCTTAAGATCCCACTCGGCCGATCGACTCAGTCGATTAAAAACTTAATTGGGCGATTAAAGTTTATTGCTTTACTCGCCCGCGGTTGATTAAAAATCTTGAGATGAAACGTGTCCCTTCAAATATAGAAAAATGAAATCTGATTGCTTTTACAACCCAAAAGTATGACATTGAAAATTCACAACTTACTTAGAATGACTTACAATGACATTATTGAACTCATTGGTCTTATGTATGGCGCCTGATTTACGTCGAAATGTGTGGTTAAACAAAAGACAGTGACATCCCACAATCATCAAAGCGAGATCTGATAAATGGAATTTAGACTGACAAGCTCCTGTCTCGTTTTTATCGTTCCGGTCAGTGTAAACGTTCGTTTAATTAACGCTTCCAGAGTGGAGCCAAAATATCTGTCGCCCAGATTAAAGACGCTCACATATTTTTAGAAACTCTTTTGGAAATATATTATCCTTAACTCAACATCTATATTTCATCCCCACTTGCGAAAAGTAAAAACGAACATTTGAAAGAAAAAAAAACGCATTCTTTCAAACACGCACCGAAAAACAAATTATACAAGTAAGTAATTTTTTATAGAAAATCTTTGAGGAAATCAGATTTGTTATTTTTTTTATCATCTATGAGATGGAGGTTGTTGTCAAACAGAAGAAAGAAACTATGTATTTAGGTATCTCCATTCAATTGCCAAAAAAAAAAAAAAAATGAAAAAACAGCATATCATGGTGTTAAATGGGCTCAAACTTAATAAAAGCAAAGTTTTATCGTCAAAATGTTTATGCTATTATTAAGAGGATATATCAAATTTTGTTATTATTACAAAAAAAAATTAAATCCTTTCTAACACATTCGAAATTTTAAGTAAAATTTCATTATTTGTTTTCGACAGCGTTTCACGCTATGTTTACGTAAGGCGAAAATTAAGAAAATGAAGTCGGTCGAGGAAAATGATTTGGGGCACGTAAATTTTTCCTCGCTCTCGACCGAGGGTCGAATGATTTTTTTTTTAATCTCAAAGGCTGTATATATATATATATATATACTTGTTTTTCATGAAAAGTAATGTTTTATTTACAAAAATTAGTAAGAAATATGTAACCGAATGTATTGTTCATCGCTAGCCGCTACTTTTTCTATCTTTCAGGCAACATTTGAATTGAAAAAATGATACGTCTTTTAAGGCTATACTCGAGTCAAAGCATTTTTTGACAAGTTCATAAGAATGAACATGTTGCTCAGCCAGGCCATGTGCCATCGATCGGAACAAGAAATAATCGAACGGAGCAATATTTGATGAAATTGGCGAGTGGGGTAGGATTTCCCGTTTAAGCGTTTCCAAGTAGGTTTTCACCCGTTTTGCAACATGTGTATTAGTGTTGTCATGCTGCAAATTCACTTTGTCGTATCTATCTCGTATAGCGGCCATTGTTTATTCAATGCTCAACTCAAACGCATTAATTGTAGTCGATGGCCATCTGCTATGATGATTTTGGTAGGTTTAAGCAGCTCAGAATAAACTACACACAGCTGATCCCACCAAATGCAGAGCAGAAGCTTCGAATCATGAATATTCGACTTTGCTGCCAATGTTGACACATGGCTGTACTTACCCCACAATCTTCTACGCTTAGGATTGGTGTAATATATCCACTTTTCATAGCCGGTCATGATACAATGCAAAAAGCCTTTACTTTCTGCCTCTGAAGCAGCTGTTTGCAAGTGATAAGAGGCCATTCTATTTTAACTGGTACGGCACCCAATGTACTTGCTTTTTAATAATTTCTAATACTTTCAAACGTTTTGAAACTGTTGTGTAATCAACTCCCAATGATTCTGCAAGTTCAGCTTTGCATGACATCAGTTTTCATTCTTTCAGTACCACAGAGCGTTCTTTATCTTCAAAATCATAATCAATATTTTGAAGCCTCTAAACCAATATCTGCCTGTTGTTTTCTACAAAGCATGGTCACCGTAAGTCTCAACAAGAATCCTTATAGGACATCCTTATAGATGCATTACCATCAGAATCTACACGCACGCTGTTCTGATATCCCGTAGCTCAGAGGTAGAATCGCCGACTGATGCCAAATCGGTCAATTTCAATCCTGGGTAAAAGGCAATCGGCTGTCTAACCGTACTGATGAGCTCTGATACAGCGAAACGGATCTGTCTGCGGATGACTATATATATTAATCTTTTTACACTAAGCAAGGCGGTACCGCCACTGCTGCGCATGGGGCTGCATAAGAGAGTAAAAGTTTAAGCTGGAGGAGACAGAAGAGAAAAACGAGCTAGTTGCAGCGGGTGTCGGAGAAAGAGTAATAGAAGGATGGGAATACAGATCTGATAACAGTTGCAAAGGTAGAGTGAGAAAGGAAAAGAACAAGATACACGGGATTATGTAGAAAAGACGACGGAAGCACTGGAGTTAAGTGGATAAGAGATGGCAATTGACGTTGCATGTAAATTCCAAAAGGTTTTAGCCGCCAGGAAAGCATATATACAAAAGGAAGTTCCACAGGCGGGAAGTGTGAGGAAAAATAGCTGATAGAGTAGTATTGTCGGCATTTGGTAGATTTAATTGTAAAAGGGTGGGACCTTGTTGCCAGTCTGGTTGCTTGAGTAAATTCTTGTGGAGGGAACACCAATGACCTCAGCTCGTCGGAGCAGAAACCATGAAAATTTGTAGAACAGACAGCGTGAAGACACATCCCGCCGGTGAGAAAGTGGCTGGAGTCGAGCTGCCAGGTCAGGACCGATCACGTTAGATTCTCATTTAGAGCCTGTTGAGAACCCTGAGATGAACAACAGGGAGCCCGAACAGATATGACAACAGTATTCTATAAACAGTCGGATGGTTAATTTGTATAAGTGCAAGATGGACTCAGGCGGAAAATTTTCCTGGCCCGACACAATGACCCAACCTTCCTAGCAGTGCATTTAGCTATTGATTCAATGTAATGGTTCTGCTTGAGGTCGGAAGAGAAGGTGAGGCCGAGGAAGCGCAATATATTGCTTTAAGGAAGATTGGCTTGGTTCATGATTATGGGTGGCAGGAGTGACTGCTTGTGATGGTTGACAAATAGCAGCTTCGTTTTAGAAGCATTGAAATTTACAAATCTATATCTATCTATCTATCTATCTATCTATCTATCTATCTATCTATCTATCTATCTATCTACTAGCAGTATAGCCAGGCGTTGCTCGGGTGTAATGAAAGCTTTAAAACTAATCCATGGTCCTGGACATTGGCACGAAAGTCTAAAAAGCAATAGTTGTTAAAGCGAAATAGTAGACTGAAAGAAAAATTGATTTCCTGGTATCGATATCAAATTTTCTGCACTATTGTAAGAACTGCAACCTTGAAACTTTTAAATATCGTTTCTTATGTCTTTGTCTATGAGTGTATCAAATTTGATTAAAATTGAAACACTCCTTTTATAACCCGATTGTTTCGATTATCGATTTTTGATATTTATCGGGGGTACCTCGACACAAAACCTAGCTAAGAACACTCGCAGATGCTTATAGTACAACTGTGTAAATTTTCAAGAAAATCAGTTCACCCGTTTCAGAGTCTATAGGTAACGGACACACACACACACAAACACACACACACACAGACAATGTTCCATCTATAAATAAGTTTAGATATAGTGAGAGAGTATGTGCGTGTGTGTGTGTGTGAGACAGTGTGTGTGTGTATGTGTGTGTGTGAGAGAGAGAGAGAGAGATAAAGAGTAAATTGCATTTAAACTACTATACAGCATCATACAATAAAGGAAAATGTTGCTACAAATGTCAGCTACATATCCAACCACTTGTACTAACAACTATCATTTGTTAGCTTGCAGTCTTTTGGACTTCAGGTTGAAACCTAGAGGCATTTTGTAAAATAAACAACTAGAATAAAAGTACACGAAATAATAATAATAATAATAATATATATATATATATATATATATTATAAATTATACTTTAGAACATGTACAAACTACCTTTTTGAAAGTACTCCCGTTTGCTTGGAATAAGAATATTTTTCAGAGAAATGTCGAAATTAACTTTATCCATGTTTAAATTTATATTGAGGGCAAGAGTGCTCAACTTTCTATAGGAGGAGATTATTTAAATGAATAAGTAGTTTGTAGATGTTCTAAAATATAGTTTAAAATAAATATTCCTTGCTCTATTTTTATATTAAGCACTGTTTTAAATTGATGTTTTGAACGTTGCAAATATCTTCTTAGTTCCTTATTCATTTATACATGTATATATATATATATATATATATATATATATATATATATATATATATATATATATACTATCGGCCATGACTATTAGGTCACCCAAGTATTTTAAAAAAGTGATATATTTCATACTATTTTTTAGTATTGCCAAGTGAATAATTGTAAATGAAAACATAATTGTTTTTTGTTAATATTGCACAATAACATGTGCATCAAATGAATTTATAAATATTTGATAATTACCTATTTTGCAGTTTCATTAATGAAAAAATGAAGAAAATTTAGGGTGATTTGGAAGAGTTCATCTTTGCTTCCTTGCCTTATAAAAGTTTGAAAAATAATAATAACAAAAGAACCATTTTATTTTCATTTGGCAATAAATACTAAAAATAGTACGACATACATCATTTCTTTTATAAAAACTGGGGTCGCCTAATAATTATGCTCGGTAGTATGTGTGTATATATATATATATATATATATATATATATATGTATGTGTGTGTGTGTGTGTGTGTGTGTGTGCGCGCGCGTGCGTGTGTGTGTGTGTGTGTGTGTGTGGTTAAATGATATTTTACGTAATTGAGCTGTTTTGGTCTAACGATATAAATAAACAGGATTTAGCCTTAAGTTTGTGATTTGATCGTTGGAATCTGTAGATTGTTATAGAGTTCAGTGCTACAATCTCGCCAAGCTGAGTGTTACTGTATGTAGCTAGTCGTCATATTTGAGTAGGAATAATTTACAAAGTCAAATATAAACCCGATACATGGTTACCTATAGATTCACGTACAGAAGCGACCAATATTTATAACCCACCAATGTTTATGCACAGATTCCAGTTCAAACCCGACCACACTTTGTAAATTCAAGACTTTCACGTGAGCAAAGTTAATTTATAGACTCAACAATAAAATCCGCACTTGTTTACCTGTAGTCTTAAGTATAAATTCAACCAATATTTACCCATAGACTCAAGTCAAATAAAAACAGATTTCGACATTATATAACCCAGCAAGTATTAATATGTATTAAAATCCATCAGTACAACCCACGTGCCTACACGAAGTAAAAGATGAAGAATTTAAATAGACTTGATTGTAATTATTATTTTTTACTCGTAATATATTAAGTTATGCAAAAGTCCTGGAGATATTTTGTCCTGAAAAGTAGTCCCCCTTAACAGTATATTTTGAAATATATAACTAAGAAATGTCGATTTTACAATATTTTTTTATTTTTCTATTATTTAAGTGCATACATAATCTTCCATTTAGCGACACCGGTTATAGTAACGTATGATAAAAACAAAACGATTTTATTTATTTTTTTATTTATTTTATATTTATTGTTTTGAATGAAGAGATAGGATGAAAAATAGAAATTATATTTCAGGGTGGAAATGTTTTATTTTCAAATTTGTTTTACAAAATGAACATGTATTTCTTGTTCGAATATTAATAATAAAAGATAATATGTCGCCGTCCACTGAACGGATACAAAAGGTAATTGTCAAATAAAAATATTTCTGTCTTAAAACAAATGCATCAGAAACAGTTAGTAGAACTTTAGATTCGTGTTTTGTGAAGTTAGTGTCCATACTGTTTTAAAAAAGATTTAGAAGCTTTTCGTCTGAAAATGAGTTACTTGAAGGTGTATTTTGCAAAGGAGGAGTGATAAGCTTTGATGTTGACAAATAGAATCCAGTCCATTTTAAAAGTACTTAATGCTTGCATTAAGGTTCAATACAAGCAACGACAGTAAGAGTTTGCATCGGAAAAATAATATATGTGAGGGAAGATGATACTATACAAGCTCATTAAACGGAACAAAAAGTAACAAATCACTTTATATGTGTTCCTTCTCGCACGCAAAATAAATGAACCGTTATTTTTTTTAATTGATTACAGTCACGCGACGAGAAATGGGCGCGGTATGGCAATCCATAATGTGCAGTCGATGGATATTCATTCACTAATTTACATCAGTAGCTGAAAGCCTTGAGTTTCATCCAGAAAATACCATGTTGTTCGGGTCGTTGTTTTTCTCTAGTACTGTGAGTTAAGAATTTCTACAGACATGACTAACAACGGTAGGCGCTGTATGTGATTAAAAAGCTCATTTCATTAAAAAAAATGTTTTCCTCTAGAAAATTTAAAAAAAAACAACATATTTTCTTTCAAGATAACGCGCCCAAGTCATTATTCTCCCTCGATACAATACCAAAAAGAAATGTTCTTCAAATAAACGCTCAAAATAATTGACTTTTTTCAAGACAATACCCTAAAAGAAGTGTTTTTCTTAAATGCTATGCACAACAAAATTGTTTTCTTACAAGACAACAGGCGAAAAGTATTCTTTTCTCGAAAAGCAAAGTGCAAAAGACACCGAAGAAAATCAATTGTTTTCCTCCAAGAAAATACGCAGACGGAATTGATTTCCTGAAAGACAATGCGAAAAAACTGTTTACTTTCAGAACAATGAGCAAATAAAATTTTGTACTACAATTTAATGCACAAAAGAAATTTATCACTTTTAAGACAATACGAAAAAGAATTTTCGAACTGCAAGAAAATTTTCAAATGTAATTATTTTCCTGTAAGGCAATGCAAAAAAATTGTTTTCCTGCAATAACATTTGTAAATTTAATTCTTTTTTGCGTAAGAAAATGCGACAAACAAATTGTTTTCCTTAAAAAAAATTTACAGATTGTTTTCGTTTTTAACATTAGGCCAAAAAGTAATTGTTTTCCTACAAAACTTTACAGATTTAGTTCTTTTCGTTTTAGACAATGGGAGATATTTTGCAAATCTAATTTTCTTCATGTAGGACAATGCGAAAATCAATTGTTTTCCTTCCAGATAATTTACAAATCTAATTTTTTTCTTGTAAGAAAATGCGAAAAAGCATTTTTTTACTGACATACAATTTGAAAATCTAATTGTTTTTATGTTAAACAAGGCAAAAATTTAATTGTTTTAGTGCAAGAAAATGTGCAATTCTAATTATTCCGTGTAAGACAATGCGAAAAATAATTATTTTCCAGACAAACAATTTCCAAATTTAATTACTTTTGTTAAAAATAATGTTGAAAAAGAATTGTTTTCCTACAAGACAGTTTGCAAATCTAATTGTTTTGACCGAGAAAAAATAAAAAGTAATTTTTCCTGTTAGACAATTTGCAAATTCAATTGATTTTGTGTAAGACAATGCTCAAAAGGACTTGTTTTCCTGCATGTCAATATGCAAATCTTTTTATTTTCGTCAAGATAAACAAGGAGAGAATTGGCTTCTATAAATAAAAGGGACTTGAAAGAAAGTGTCCTCTAAATAATTCATGACAATACGCAAAAGACTTATTTTCCTGCGTGACAATGTGCAATTCTTTCTTTCAAGACAATTAGTAAATGAATTGTTTTCTTGTCTCATTGCTGTCTTTCAAATCTTTGCGCAAAAGAAATTGTTTTCCTCCAAGAAAATCTGCAAGAAGAATTGATGTTTTTCAAAGCATTAAGAAAAAGTGATTATTTTCTGTCACGACAATGGTCAAAAAGAATCTTCCTGAAAAAAATGCATGACATGAACTTTTTTCCTTCAAGACAGAGTAAAAATTATTTTCTTTCAAAACAATGCACTGAAAAAAACTATTTTCCTTTAAACAATGATTAAAATTAATTTTCTTCCTTCAAGGCAATGTACAAAATGAGCGCAATTATATTATTTTGCCAGTCAATGTGCAAAATATTATTTACTAATAATAAAGTGGGTAAAATAAATTGTTTTCTGTTAAAGTATTTCTTGAAGAAAGTGTGAAAATGAAAACCTTTCATTCAAAGCGAGACACGAATGTAATTATTTATTTTCTAGATATTACTCAAACAGAAGTGATTTCATGCTAATCACTGAGCTAAGAAATTGTTTTGAACATATTACGTAAAAAATTCTATCAGTGTGCTAATTTATTTGTTCTCCTGCAAGACAATACGCAAAAGGAATTTATTGCCTGCAAGTCCATGTGCGAATGAAAAGGCATAGCAATGAACAACAGATATTTTTCTGCTTCAAATTCAATATGTAAATAATATATTAAATATTAACAGTAACTATATTTTCTTTCAAAATAATACGCAAAATATTTTTTCTGCATGACAATGCACAAAAAAGTGGTTTCACTCAAGAAAATGTGCAAGAATACTTGAAAAAGGCAATACATGACACCAAACATCGTTTTTATAAGTAACATCAAGGGAAAATCCTTGATCTGATATTACCACTCTAGTCATGATTTTTTCCATATTTGTCACGTGTTTATTGTAATCTCTTTTTGTTTTGAAATTAACAGATACGTATGGAATGGACTTATAAGTTTTCTATTGAAAATATTTATACGGCCGTTGACAAAATATTTAAGCACTATATGTGATTTTTTTCATAGATCTAATATTTGCATGTTGAAGATTTTTTTCATTTGTATAAAAGTAAACATACTAACTTTATTTTATAGACTACAGGTAAAATATACACACTTCATTTCATTGAAAATGATCTTAAAATGTGAATAAAAACGTCTAGTAACTACAGTGCATTTCCTTTAATTTTGCAAACAAAAGAAAACTTCTTAACTGTAAAAATTTATCATACAACAGAAATATATTTTTGGCTAATAAAACCACCACGTGTCTTAGTTACTGCTTCACAAATTTTTGGCATTCTTTCCAATAGTTTTTTTTTTAAGTAGGTAGACCTTCCCAAGCATTCTTCAAGCACTGAAAAAGTTCACCCTCATTTGCTTGGGATTTTCTCCTAACTCTCTTATCCAATTTATTCCATACTAATTAAATGGGAGAGAGGTTAATGGATTGAGCAAGTCATAATATACAAAACTATATTTTTTTAAAAAATCTACGTAATTGTGACATAATTTAGAAGAGTGTTTTGGGTGGTTGTTTTGTTGAAAGGTGAATTTTTTCCAATTTTGGGTAAACCACATGGTATAGAATTTGCGAAATCGAATGATATTTTCTTTTTTATGATACCCTTGGCCTCAATCAAGTTTCCAGCTCTTTTCCACTACTGATGGGTTAATGGTGAAAGCAAAATGTAATGCTTCTCATACAAAATATTCATAAATTAACAAATTATAATGTAGACAGATGAATCTAAGCTTTAACTTTTTGGTAGTAAGATGATCCTTAAAAAAGAGTGAAAAATAGAAGCAAGTACAACTGTCGTTACTGACATTTTATCTTTAACTTATAAAAAATATATACAAAATATTAAGGTGTTTTTAAAGCGTTTTTTTGTATTAAGTTTTTTTAAAATTTATTTTAAGGTGTTTTAATACAAAATATTAAGGTGTTTTAAAGGTGTTTTTCTTATTAGGATGGTTTTTAAAGGTGTTTTTAAAGAAATGAATGTTTACCCCCAAAATATTTGTCTGTAGCAGATATATATATAAATTTAAACTTATCGCTATACTCGTTTCGAAAAACCTTCCGAGTATATACGCTGAAGGAAAAAATGGTAATAAAAAAGAAAGAGTTAAGAACTTGAACATCAGTCAAAGTACGTAGCCCAAAGAAAAAACCCGAGACGAGTAACCTAAAACAATAAAGCGCTCAATACACAAGTAGAGCAAATAAAGAAAGACTTTCTTTATATATATGTTGTATGTGGCTAGTGAATAGAATATATATATATATATATATATATATATATATATATATATATATATACTATTCACTAGCCACATACAACATCACAAAATACTATCGTCTACCAATATGCCATCCAGCTAAATTTCTCTTGCAGCTTCAGTAACAAAGCTTGTAGGTCACCCAGTGCTCCCATTCAGCTTTGTAAATAACAAAATCCAGAAAGCTAAGCCAACGCAAGAAAACAGGCATGCAGATCTAATGAGCCACATGAGACACCATCAGAGACAAGATATTCAAACATGAGCATGTTCTCAATGCAAATTGAGTCTATGATGTCGTCGCACTAAGAAAAGATATAATTAACAGAATGCCTTAGTTCTTCAGTAGTTCTTGCTCGATAAAGCGAACAAATCTATTGGCAATTCTCGGCCTTAAAGGACGACCCATCACTATTCCCTCTTTTTTCCCTTACATGACCTTATTAAAGCAAAATTCTACGGGTATGGTGGCGAATACCCTCAACTCTATAAAGATTTTTTTCAAAAATATATGTGAGAGGTGAGAAAAAAAGTGAATATTTCTAGTCTATTGTACAAACTTACCCCAAAGTACTTAAAGATTAATGTAAAAGGCATATAACTATTCATTTTGGTTATCGTAATTTTGAATAATGTTAAGACTATTAAATCATTGAAATACGCAATAGATTTTTGTCTAGTGATACTATGCTTTTACAAACCTTTGTAGCAACCATCACACATTATATATATATATATATATATATATATATATATATATATATATATATACACACACTACCGTCCATAATTATTAGGCTACCTCAGTGTTTAAAAAAATGATGTATTGTAAATGAAAATAGAATGGTTAATATTGCACAATAACATGTGCATCAAATGAATTTATAAATATTTAATAATTTCCAATATTGAAATTTCATCAATGAAAAATGAAGAAAATTTAGGGTGATTCGGATGAGATCTTCTTTTTTTGCCTTGTAAAATTTTGCAAAGTAATAATAACAAAAGAACCATTCTATTTTCATTTGGCAATAAATACTAAAAATAGTAAGAAATACATAATTTCTTTTTTAAAAACTGGGGTAGCCTAATAATTATGGCCGGTAGTATATATATAGTCATCCGCAGACGGATCCGTTTCACTGTATCACAGCTCAGCTCATCAGTACGGTTAGACTCCGACTGCTATTTAACCCATGATTGAAACCCGACCGAATTGGCGTCAGTCGGCGATTCTACCTCTGGGCTATGGGCGTTCGGTGGAAGAAGGCATACTTTTTAACGCATATATTATCATTATACGCGCCCAATAGCTAGTGCGATCTAATTCATTTTACTGAATGAGCGATGTGTAGATGCCAGAGTAGCTACTATTGTTCAAAGTCTACCATTCTTCCAGAGTGCTCAATCAGGGTGTGAGAGCGTAAATATATAAAACTAAGAAAAAAACTATATATATATATATATATATATATATATATATATATATATATATATATAACTAAGAAAAATGATTGGCTTAGTTTATTTGTTTTTGTTTAGTGGCATATCAACATTTATGTGTTTTTTAACGCCGAAATCTAAATACTTTGTCATTAACTTAATACGTTTTTAAATTTTTGTAGATCTGTGTTGTAGTGATATAAGTTTTACTAATTAACCCATAGGTAGGGGATAAGAGGTAGATTCATACCTCCCCCATAACGGTTGTTGCGCATAAGTGAAAGTAACGAATCCAACTGAAATTGAAACTAGGTACTCCGATTAACAATTCTGAGTCATTATTCATTACACCAGCCGCACAATCAAGCTTATAGCACTTAGCATTCCCAAGCGGTCACCTATATAGATACTGAACAGACCTGACGTTGCTTAACTTCCGTGTTTTAACGTGATCTCGTCGGAAGCCTACATCTCAGTGAATTTACGAATTTCATCACTTACTAATGTTGCTATTGTTCAAAATAAAATTTACGTTTATGCTTGTCTTAATTCTTAACAGAAAAATCATGTAGTAAAACTTTTTCTTTGTGTATTTTTTCTTGCAGACGGATCATCAGGAACACACCGCCAATATTTGTGGTCAGAATTCATCCTTCTCAAAAGCTTAAAACACGCCAATATAATCCGACTGATAGGTGTCTGTTCATGGAAAGGTAAGTACTCATATAAATTGGAATTCAGCCATCTCTATATATACGTAGCCTTTGATGAAACTATACCTCAATTAAATATTAACGAAAAATAACCTACCTAGAACAAGAGCACAATAGTCTTCACTCGCTACTACGACAATTTTACTTTTCAAGAACATTTTTTAAAAATTTTCCTTCGAATTAGCCATCACCTGCATCGTCACATTCTTCTTAATCACGCCCACGGCGTTTCAACAGCCGTTTAACTTTGAAAAAAAAGAAAGAAAAAGAAAAAACAGAAGAAAGAAGAGATCAATCTGAATTATAGAGAGCCCGATAAAACAAATACTTCTACAAATACTTTCACTGCTTCTGCTCCGATGAAATTAGCTCACCGGTGCCCCCTATATATGAATTTGCTCGAGCCACAAGATTAGCAAATAGGTCACACGCTTTTACTGTGAAACCAATAAAATGTAAATGTTTTCTACTTCGTCAGCTTCTTTTCTCGCACTTCCCGCCTGTGGAATTCCTTTCCGTTTACTTCCTTCCCCGACAGCTACAATATCCAAGAATTTAAATGTAAAGTCAATAGTCATCTCCTATCTCACTAACCTGCATCCTCTCTCTCATGCTCCTTTCTCCGTCCACTCCACTCTTGTCAGTATTTTCATCCTTCTCTTACCTACTTTCTCACACCCCATATAACTTGTCACTCTTTCTCATAACTTTTCTCCTATGTAACCCCCTGCAAAACAGTGGCAGTAAAATGCCTTGCTTGGGGCGATATGATTATAAAAAAAAAAAAACAAGGTCATGCGATATTTTAGCAAAATTTCCTTTCAGGTTGTGAAGAATGATCATAACCTGATATAAATGTGACAATCACACTGGACACAAATGCACTTAATAGTTTCACTATCGATCGAGTGACCGCAAGAGATAATATCTGTTCACCAATGCACAGTAAAGCTACTATGCATTACTATATAAAGGCTTCATAAAACACTTACAGATCTGTATATTTATAGGCGCCTAATGCAATACACAAGAGTCACACTAGGTACACTACCGGCCATAACTATTAGGCAACCCCAGTGTTTTAAAACAAATTATGTATTTCATACAACTTTTTAAATAAAAATTCTGTTTGATTAAAAACAGAACATCTACTCAAATACGAGTACCGATTAAAAATAATGTTCAAACAAATAGATTCAATATGTCGGTTGTTAAAGTCATTTCATTAATCTTCGGGATTTTCCGTAATATATATAAATATATATTATTATAAAAGACAGCATACATTTTTCATCGATTAATTTTACTAATCTGCTTTCCCAAATGACGAATAATCCTTTTCAGAAAAGGAGGAACTTCCGTCAGCTTGCACCGTCAAATGTAAGCGTATAAACTTGTCCTTTATGTTACAACACTCTTTGTCTACGTCACGACACGTAATTCACTATTTATCTCGACCTACTCTAATGATAAGGGTCAGTTTTAAGCTGATTGAAAAGAAACAGTCACTTAAATAAGAACTCTTTACAACATATGACTACAGAACAGTTGATCTAAATACACATCGGACTTTGAAGCTTATCCATGGCACCAGTAGATTACGATGTTAGATAAGAACAATAAACTGAGACAATTCACTAAAGATAACAATTGACAACAGAAAACTGGATAAACGTTTAATGGTCTGGTGAATCATGAAATCGGTTGCGATATTCGGGTGGCAGACCAAAATTTGCCGCAATCAATATAAAAGTATGCATCCATCTGCCTTTTATGAACAGTTCAAAGTGATGGTGGCGTGATGGTATGGAAAATAATTTATTGGCATACAGTGGAAACCTTGGTAATAATTAAAGATCGTCTAAATGTCGCAAACTACCTAAGCATTGTAGTTTACCACGTACCTCACTTTTTGGCTATAGTGCACTCATCGTCTTGTTGCCAATTATGGCAGGACAACGGCCCAGGTCACAAATCAATATATTTGACATTCTCGCTTTAATCATTTTCCCACAAGCGTAATGTCACTTCCTTGTTCTTTTTCTATAAATACTATTCAATTAATTTGTTGTTTAATCACCACCTCCATATAAACTGTATATATGGGCCTAGCTCGGACTTTATAGAGACTCTGAGGTATTATGGTGACTGTAGTAAGAATTACAGATAAAAATATGGTGTTTTGGTGTAAGAAATACTTTGTTATATTTGATTCGTTGATAGTAGATAGCTAAGTTAACAGAGATAAAGACATGCTTTCCCTATCGCCATTATTGGCACATTGTTTGTATACTACGAAAATAAATATATCTTTGCACTTAGATTTTATGAGCTTAACCTCAGTACTAAATTGGCAACAAAGTCTCCTCATTTTACAGTTGAATTAACTAGATGTAACAGAGGGTTTCTTTTAACACAGTTATCGTCTGTGGAACTCTCTTCGAGCTTCAATAATTTAAATACAATAGTCGTTATCTACTAACTTCTTGATTCCTATACTTTTATTGTTCTTGCACCTTAACAATGTTTTTCTTTATCTTATTCTTTCACATTCAACTATCAACTGGAAATCAGCACTATTTCTTAATAAGACACAAAGAGTGTCAAAACAAAATAGCTACATTTGTAGTGATATTATAACATATTTATAAATTCTAAATAAATATTATTTGCTCTACTTTGTATTGAGCACTTTTTCTTAAAAAAGATTGTATTTTGGATACGGAATTTTCCATCCACACCTACCCTATATTTGGATATATGTTTTATATATAAGTCATCCACATACAACCCTGTTTTGCTGTATTAGAGCTCATCAGTTTGGCTAGACACATCCACTTGCTTCCAGCCAGGATTGAAACCAGACCGATTTGGTGTCAGTCGGAGTCCATACTCTTTAAGCTATGGGCGCATGGAATAAGAGGGACAGAAATTTTAGCGTGTTACATATATGCGGTGTATACACACGCCAGTCACCGGGAGAACTCAATTCATTACTAAAGAGTAACGCGTAAAAGAGAGAGTGAAAAACATAAAGACAAAAAAGACGAAGAGACAGATGCAGCGACAAAAACAGATTTATATCGTTAGTAACGTGTGTTTTGAGGATCTATAACACAATACGAAAACAAACAGCTCTGATATAGATATATATGTACGTATACCGTATTTTCTGGCTTTCAGGACGCACTTTTTCACTAAAAAATAGCCTGAAAAATACGTGTGTGCCTTCCGAGATGATCACCTTGGTTACCACCCTGACATGTAAGAATCATTTATTGTACATGGTTGACAGTAGTGATGACTCTGCCGATGATAGTTTAGAGTTTTTACATGAATCCAGCAGTGACAAGTTTTTTGGAATTTGATGAGTAAAATTTTATTGATTGTTTTATATTTTCACATGCATATTTATAAACTTTTAAATTCACTTTTATGAAAATAAAACCACCCTTTGGACAATGAAAAGTGTATGGTATATTTACTAACCACCATCTAGTATGTCATTGCCATACAAACAAAATTAGAGAAGTGATTAATGTAAACAATACGTGGAACCGGTATGTAAGAGGGACGCATTTTGCATGTTGTATGAGGATGACATTTTTTCTTAGAAATCTCTTTCCAATATTAGGGTTCATCTTCTTGTAATCAGGAAAATACGGTATATAAAGCAAAAAAAAAAAAATTGCTGTGAGACATTCTCTTAAGCCTGGGGATTAGATGTGATAAGTTAATCTAATTTAGTTTGATTTAATTTTTCCATTTACGATCAGAGATGACAACGCATTTTTCTCACATACAGTTTTGTCTTTTTTCGTCCTAACCTGAGGTTGCTAAAAAAAGCATACGTACTCGACGAAACCCACTTTGTCACATCATCTTCACATCAGTAGTAATATATAGAAATTAATCTACAATATATTTGATGCAAAAACACATACTTTGCCATGACCCAATTGTATCGATGTTTTATCTCTATTCGTCTCTCTCTCTCTCTCTCTCTCTCTCTCTCTCACGCATAATCTGTGAGAGTATATATATATATATATATATATATATATATATGTGTGTGTGTGTGTGTGTGTGTGTGTGTGTATGTTACGGAAATTAACGAAGATTAATGAAACTAGGTTATAAACATGTTTACATTTGTTGACATTACGAGACATTTCAGAGCAGAGATGGTTATTACGAAGAATTCGAAAATTGTGTTATAGGCTTAATTTGACTTCGTTTAGACTGATCGTCATTCGTTGTCGAGAGGTCTAAGACACGCCAGATCACATAGTGGCTTCCCCTATATGGATAGGGGTCGCAGGTTTGAATCCTGCCGAATGACACAGATTTTTTTAATAGAAATTTATCGTAAATTAACCTAGTGAGACAACAAACCTACCAAGGTTTCACCTAAACGGATCTTCAGGGAAAGTTGGCTAAAGAGGAAAATAACAACGACAAGATAAAGGGAACTCAATAACCCATGTGACCAAGAAAGGAAGACACCAAATGCAAAAAAGGGGGTGAATTTTATTAAGAAACATAAACATTAAAAAGAAAAGGAAAAAATAAAAAATAAAAAGCGACAACTAACGAAGACAGAAACCCAAACCTACTAACAACAACAAAAGAAAATAAGGGAAAAGGCAAACCTACCAAGCATTCCTAATTCAAAAGCCAAGACTTCCTTTGTCTACACTTAAGTATTTCTGTTTGTGGGTTCAAACGATGCTATAGCAAGTTTTTCTTCCCCACATAACCTGCAAAATTTCTGGCCAGCTTTGAACTTTGTAAATCTTTTTAATATTTCCCATTTTAAAATGAGGTCTATATAGTTCTTGTTTAATTGATCATACATAAGTAGAAAGAGTGGTGCTGTGCTTATATTTTTCATTGTTAAAACTACTGGTATGGTTATAGTATCGTTTTTTAAAACTGTCTTGAGTAGCACCTAAGTATGTTTTGGGTTCCGGATCTTCTATGCTTTTATAAACTTTAACCGGGCAAATGACACAGTCTTGCTGGCATTTACCCTGTAGCGGACAGTTGCTCTTATTTCTACAATTACAGCTAGTCATACGCCCATTAGTTTTATCCGTAACCTTAGCCTTATTCAATCCACTAATAATTTTTCCAATATTTGGCATACAAAAATAACTGAGTTTTACGTTATTTTTATTGAATATTTTGTATAACTTATTTTCCTTATTAAAATTTTGCTTTAATAAACTGAAAAGTATTTTGCCAATTTTTGTTTTAACACAAAAATTAAATGGTGGATTAAACCAAAGGATGTTCCTACTTCTGTTTTTACTTTTGCCTCTTTTAATATTGGTATACACCAAACTATCTGTATATCCACTTTTAAGTAGTGCATCCTGATATAATTTTTATGATTGTCAAAGATAACTTTACTGGAAGAATTGTTAGACAATTTAGAAAAAAAAAAAGCTTTCCAACGTATGTTAGCAATGGATCTTTCTATTTTGTGTAATAGGAATAATTCGTAAGTATGTTTGTCAGGGATAGATATATCCTTAAGAGAACATCCTAAATCAACTTGTTCCGTGTTATACGATTATAAAAGTGCTCATTAGGGCTACCTAGAGCTAAGATAAATGCAAACTTATCACTATACTGGAAGGGAAAAAATGGTTGTAAAAAAAGAAAGAGCTAAACACATGAACAACAGTCAAAGCGATTTGGACCGAGCCAGTACGTAGCCCAAAGAAAAAACCCGAAACGAGTATATATATATATATATATATATATATATATATATATATATATATATATGTCTGTGTGTTTGTGTGTCTTAATTCTAACAAACCCTACTGCTCCGAAACCCTTGGTTCGATTTCAACTAAAATTGGGTCACTTGTCGATCATGACATGAACCTTTGATGTACGCAAAGATTTTTTGAATGAATTTGCAGGGTATGGCATAAATCATCGAAACACTCAGAATTCACGAACTCTTCTCCTCAGAGAAGCCATATGCGAAATCAACGAAAATCGAGTAACATGTAGATCAGGGCCCGAAACTTTTTTGTACACAAAAATTCTTCAAATCAATTTACAGGATGCGTAAAAAATCAACAACAAATATCTTTGAGTAGACTTTTGAGCATCTTAATGCATTTCTCCAAGACGCTTCGCTCAAACTCAACCAAAATCCAGTCACTGGTAAATCAAGGTAAAAAAACAAAAACAAAAAAAAAATAGAAACAAAAATTTAGTTGACACACAGAGTGCGGCGAAAATGAATGAAAAATCTTGCTTTCTGCGATCGTTTGTTTTCCCGAAACGCTTAGGTGTATTTCAACAAAAATCGGGTCTTTTTTGTAAGTTCTACCTAATCATATACCATAACAGTTTCAAGTTTTCTATAAGGTGTCAACCTATCCGACGTTACAGCATTATCTTCTGCGTCAGCATCATCTTAGCACAGCATCATCTTACAACCTTTCAGGCTTCTGCCAATTATACATATATCAGTCCCTTTTATTGTCAAAATTAACGAAGCATGTAATATGTTTTACAAATACAACAAAAACTAATATTTACTTTGCACTATTTTAATTTATGAGTCACGGCAACCTCATACTGGAGCTTTTTGAATAAGTACTTGACCATACCATTTCAACATAATTACTAAAAAAAAATCCGAGCAACGCCGAGTTATACAGCTAGTATATATATATATATATATATATATGTGTGTTTGTGTGTGTGTGTGTGTGTGTGTGTGTGTGTGAGAGAGAGAGAGAGAGAGAGAGAGAGAGTGCTATAGGAGGAAAGTTAGGCGTTACAACCAGTGAATAGAGTTAGGTTGTTAACCATTGCCCCACGGGGAAAAGGTTTATTTATCAATGTCACACTTAATTGTATTTACTCGGCTTATTTTATTTTTTATTTTGCAGAAGGTTACAAGATTGAATCGCCGATTGCTACTTTATCGATCTCCACTATTCCACTATAATTATTTGAAGAATACCATTCTTGAGCATTACCACATGATGAAACACACATACACACACATATAGAGACATACACAGACACACACACACACACACACACACACACACATATATATATATATATATATATATATATAAAATTTCATACTATAATATTTAGTTTTTCGCGTAAATAGGCTTCACTTTTTTTCTTGTTTAACAGACATGTTTAAAACTTGGCGTATTTGTCATGAGTCTTTGTTCCATGATAAAACAATCAGTAGAAACCGATCTTCCGCATTGCTAAGCTCTTTAACAAACTTTTCAGATTCGTCAGTGTCGAGAAAAATTGACGCCATTATGTAAAGAACTCGGTGTATTTGTTATTCTGTGCAAATAATCAGGCTTTCACGTTGTTTACTGTAGAGCCTCGTTTTCATTTCTGTGTTTTACACGCACACGCGTGCGCGCATCAACACAGAATACACGCACGCGCGCTATCGGTCTTTTTTGCCATCAAGTTTGAATGACGTGTGATAGTTATTTCTTACGATTATACTCTATGAATATGGTTTCGATCTACCACTTGTACAAGATAATTGAACGGATTCCAGCTCTTTTCAGTTTTATCTCGTACTGCTTATGCCTCACACGCGTGCATTGTATTTATTGTATTAAATCCTGATATACGCTGTTAATATACGAGAGGATACCAAAATGTTGCCAGCCCCACCAAGAAGGGATATTTTTTTAAATCTGATGATTGGTCATTTGATCAGATTTCATAAATTACAGGTTGGGGATACTAAAATCAAGAAAGTGCAAAGATTTAAGCATCGAGACGTGTTCTAACGGAAGATGGAAGTTCCGAAGCCAAACTGGAATGACCAAGGACGCATTCCAGAAGCTGAGCAGAGTATCAAGAGACAGAAAAATTTTGCTAGAAACAATGAAGATAGTATTGGTTTGCTATGTGACGTGTGTTCTTCAATATGGAAGTGAATACTGGACAATATCATCAAAGATAAAGGAAAATCTTGAAGCAACTGAAATGTGGTTCTGCAAATATCATGGATCGAGCATGTGAGCAATGATGAGTTTTTAAAAAGGATGGAAACGAAAAGAAAATTAATACTGAGCATCAGGAAGAGACAGCTGAAGTTCCTGGAACATGTAATGAGGAAGGAAGGCTTAGAGAATCTGATACGCACAGGTCAGATAGTGGGAAAGGGAGACAGGGGTAAGCAGCGGAGAACATATTTAAACAACCTGAGCAGGTGGATTGCAGAGCAGTTTTTGGGTAGAATAACAGGAAAAAGTGTGCTAAGAATTACCAGGGATAGGGAAACGTGGAAAGCCATGATCCCCTACGTTCTGAAGGGACATGGCACATAGAAGAAGAATTTTTCAACCCCACCTTCGTATTAGATGTGTCCATTTTTCTGGTAGCTTTATCTTTGAATAATAGTTTTCCACTATGTAATTGTTTTTTTAAAAATTAACGCTAAGAGAACATATTATTCCTTATCTAAGTTTCTTTCCCGGAGAATCTCGTCACAGATGAAAAAGAGACTTGAAGTAACAGAAGTAGGGTTATACAAAAGGATATTGATGATACAATGAACCGAAATAGTGTGCAACAACAAAGTTTTAGGGGAAAAAACAAAAACAAAAAGAAAGCTTGTATACAACACCAGGAAGATACAGTTGAAATCTCTATAGTACATAATGAAAAATGACGGCTTGAAAAATCTAATACTCATAGGACAGATTGAAAGCAAGAGAGACAGAAGAAAAAAGCATAACATACTTAATGAGTTTGAGTAAATGGATGGTGAAACAAGGTTTAGCAGAGATAACAAAAAGACAAAATTGATATGCCGTTAAAAAAAAACTCAAACTCAATTCTGGCAAACTTAGGATAGGTGACACGATTCATTATACTGCTTGAATATGCTTAAGTTTTACAATAACTTTATTAAGAACGATCAAACATAATGTTTTTTTTTAAAGAGAATATAATCTCTGAAAACAAATTCCAAATTATAATAAAACCACCGGAAGGTTGGATATAATTTCCGCGAATATCATAATACAGACAAGTGAACATTTAATTCATATTTTATTGTCGAGGTCTATAGTGTCAATGAAGAGAAGTAATAGTCACAAACCACGTGTTTAGATGAATTATGGAACCAAAATCACCCTATACGGTGCTTTCTGGACAAGTTGGGTCCATAAGCTGATAGGGTTTCTGCTACACGAAAGTACAAAATAAAATGGAGTCACAACGCTTTGTAAATCTCCTAAGTGATAATTAATGACGTCACAAGCGCAACTAACGCAATGTGTCCGTAATTCTGGTTTTAAAAAGCGGTCGCTTATTAGTCTTCTATATCTCATGAATTCTGAAACGATCGGCTGGATATAAGTCTGATAATTCGTGCGTCGAATTTCGATGTGATGTCAGTCAGTGTCGCTTATGTGTTATTAAAATCAATTCTCGCCAGAGGTTTCTGGTCACGCGCTCTCAGCCATGGATGCTAATACTTCCCATCACGCATTCCTTGTACTTATTCATGATCTCACCCTTTATGCACCCAATGGTGTGTTGGGCAGTAACTTTTTCTTACTGTTTCCGTAACAAACTGTTATTTTTATGGGGCAGGGTTGTTAGCCCTGCGCCCAACCCTCAAACCTGGTGGACCGGTGGACCATTCTTGGTCCTTACGTTTTCAGCACCTGGTAATCTCAAACGGTCACCCATCTAAGTACTGACCAGGCTCGATGTTGCTTAACTTCGGTGAGCGGGCGAGAACCGGTGTATTCAGCACGATAAGGCCGTCGACCTTGTACTTATGTGACACTTTAAATCGGTAGATTTGAAATATCTCAAGTATTTCAAAATGGAATATCCCTTTCGTCTCTCATGTCCGTTCGAACATCCATAATTCATATCACCTTGTCCAGAGCAGCTTAGCCGGGGTTCACTTGAACATTAACATAGGTTTGGATATTTCTATGTCATCTGGGTTTGATGGCCTCACCCACCATTACCTTTACATTCTGCTAACACATATGATCTTTGGCACGTCAGTGTATATAGGAGATGGTCCAAATATGTACGTACCTTAGCTTAGTAAACTGGATTTAGCCATTTGCAATCCAAATTATGGTTAGTATAATGAGTTAGGTCCTTGTTGGATACCATGTTATTCTGTCCCTGTGGCAGACAAAATCAAGCTTTGTAAATATTTTAAAATTTGAATAAGTAAGTACAAATTGAGAATAATTTGCAAATTAATAATTTTGCAAATTAAGATTTTTCCATTTAAGCGTAATATTGGCTTTTCTGACCAGGAAAATTTGAGTAGAAAAAAAAGTAGGTGGCGCCGATTTTCCAGCTTTGGAAAATATTCAATCTCTCGTCCTTTAATCAAACTCATATGTGAATTAGTGCTAAAATTGTTTAACAGATTTTTTTAAAAGATTTCAGTTACAGCTTTTTATATGCAAGAAGAGAGAAAATATTCGATATTTAAACATCGATGAAATTAATAATTGCGACTTAATTACTTTTTATTTATAAATATATGCTTTCAAATACACAATAAAATATTAGATATAGATAAAAATCAATTTTCTTACGCAATTGGTTTAAATTGAAAAATAGTTAATGCTACTATTTCCACTCCATAAGAAGATAGTGATAAAGACGATAAATTGCTATATAATGACAGTGATACATTTAATGCAGTAATGGTTATGGTGCAGGGGATATCGAATCAGAAGGAGAAACCGGTTAGCCGAGTTCGAATTCCAGTTGAATTTGTTGAAGTCACTTCCACGCAAATACGCATTGGAAATAGATTAATCAGTTTTTTCTCCTCCGCCCAGCTATGGTTTAAATAGCAGGACAGAGTATGTTTTATAGGTTTGGTTGACAACCAGTCTAGTGCAGAAAAAATTGGTAACCTACAGTGCGAAAATCTTTTGCCGGTCCAGTGTGTATCACGTATGGCACTTAACTGACCCTATGGTAATGCTAATAATAGCCATTTCCCTAAAAAGAAACATTTGGCATTCGTTGAAATTTATAATATGTAATATGTAATTTATAAAATGTTTCTCTCAAAACACTTTTTTAATAAAACAGATTCCAATAGTAGTTATTGCTCTTTCCAATATTGATGGGGGTTTTCTCTCTAACATTCTATTTGAGGGGGTGTAGAATGTTACCACCTTTACTATATCATTAATTCTTCTTTGAATTACATGTGCTGTGCATTTAAGTTATTGCCGCTGTTGGCAGTCCTCAACTGATGTGTTTTCTGTTATTTAGAGTTCTTTGTTTATGATTCTTTATCGCCAGTCCAGGATGTTCGGAGAAGGATAATTATTTTCAAGAACCTCAGGCTTTACACGATCAAATCCCCTTTTCACCATTTATCTTAGAAAGAGGTTAGATACAGCTTAAAGTTTAGATATCTGTAAATAGGTTTGGTGCAAAGTATGACATTCATATGAAAGTCTTGATCTGATAAGACTATTTCAAATATAACACGACATTCATATGACATTCATATGAAAGTCTTGATCTGATAAGACTATTTCAAATATAACACGACATTCATATGACATTCATATTAAAGTCTTGATCTGATAAGACTATTTCAAATATAACACGACATTCATATGACATTCATATGAAAGTCTTGATCTGATAAGACTATTTCAAATATAACACGACATTCATATGACATTCATATGAAAGTCTTGATCTGATAAGACTATTTCAAATATAACACGACATTCATATGACATTCATATGAAAGTCTTGATCTGATAAGACTATTTCAAATATAACACGACATTCATATGACATTCATATGAAAGTCTTGATCTGATAAGACTATTTCAAATATAACACGAATGTTCGTGTTGACATTTAGGTTTTGTAGCAATTTGTGGTTTTGGGTGAAACTATCCCTGGCAGAATTTATTCTATTTTGAATTTACTTTTCTTCTTGTTGTGAAGTAAATACGACATCCACAGTGACACAGCAAGACGCCTTAAATAAAGAATTCAAAAATTGTTCAGTGCCAGTGTTCCACCCGAATACGACCTTGTCAAACTCTCTGACTTCAGACGGGTCTACGCCAGAGGGCAGAATCTCGCCTGAGGAAAAGCAGACAAGAGAATTTTCGCTGAAGCGTACACGCTCGGAATTCCCACGTCTGTTTCGGTCTTATGCCACATCCCACCTTTGTGAAGAGGTCTATGGCAAATATCCAGATTCCTGTTGAACTAATACTTCTCAGACTCACAGCCTTCGGGCGGAGAAGAACACAGACGGTCAGTGTCTCGTCTGAGGAAATGTAAACTAAATCCGATCCCGATAATTCGGAGTCTACGAGGAATGTTTGATCAAGCGTAGGAATACCCCACATAAAAGACAAACTTTGTGTGATATCCCGACTTTAGTAGGGGGGTCTCGGATAAATACCCAGAGTTCCACTCGAACTTAACCTTATCAGATTCTCTGGTTTTGGGCGAATAAGAACCCAGAAAAGGTTTTTCCGAAGGGTAGAACCTGACCCTACATATGCAGAATCTACGGAAAATTTTTTCACGCTTAGAATTTCCACAAAAATCAGCTTTGTGCCACATCCCGCATTTGTGGGGCGGTCTCAAGTAAATATCCAGAGCTCGAACTCAACTTTATCAGACTCTCTGTCTTCAATCATAGCTTTTCTGGGGATAAGTAGATGAGGCCCGATCCCGCTTATGTGGGATCTACGCGCTCAGAATACCCCACGTAAAAGACCGACCACATCTCGCTCTTTGTGGGGCAGGCTTGGATAAATACCCAAAGTTCAGCGCGAACTCGAAGCTGTCAGACAAACATTCTGGGGTTCCCCACATCTGGTCCGATATTGTGTTATATCCCGTCTTAGTGGGTGGACTAAAAGTAAATACTGAGAGTCCGGCTCGAACACAATTTTGTCTAACTCTCTGCTTTCGGGGAGAAAGGAACTCAAAAAAGTCTCTGCCGAAAGGCAGTGTGTCGTCTGAAGAAAATTAGAAAATATCTGATCCCGCTTATTCTGGGCTGGAGAAATTTTGCAACGCGCAAAGTTTGAACGCGCATGTATGACCCAATAGAAACACCGACCTTGTCTGACACCCTGCCTTTTGTAGGGAGAGATCGGTTAAATAACCAAAGTTTTGTGGAAAATCCATCTTGTCGCACTCTGTCTTCGGACGGAGAGTAACTAAGACTAGACTATGTCTAATTCCCCGAGACTCATCTGGGGGAAAATAAACAAGAACCCGATCCCATTTATGCGTAAGCTGGGTAATTTTTGCCCGAGTGTACACGCTCGGAAGAGCCACGTCAAACTTGATCTTGTGTCACCTCCCGCTTCTATGAGAAGGACCTGGGTAAATACCTAGAGTTCCACGCGAACACGAGCTTGTCGGATTCTGTCTTCGGGAGGAGAGGAACTCAGACGAGGCTCTACCTACGGACAAAGTTTTGCCTGGAGAAAATTGGACGGTAATTTAATGACGCGTATGCATGATCTGGGGAATATTTGCTAAGTTAAAACTGACATTGTGTGGCATCATGCCCCAGAAGAAAAGACTTGGGTAAATACTCGATATCAGTCAAGCTCTCTATCTTCAGTTAGAGAAAGACTCAGTTGGGTCTCGGTTCAGGGGCAGAGACGCGGCTGAGAAAGTCAGACAAGCTCTCTTTCTTCGTGAGGAATTTGACTTTGTCAAGGTTCCGTCTATGGCCCTAGTGTCCCCGCACGGGTTTCTCACGTCAAGCTCGACCTTGTACCACATTACGTCTGAGTTAGAGTCAGTCAGTCAGTTAAGTGCGTGAATACGTGAAACACGCTTGGGCGATCTTGTCTCGAAAGAGACATGACTGACTGGGCAGAAGATTATCCCGC
Organism: Ascarosepion bandense; assembly: GCA_037127315.1. NCBI lineage: Eukaryota > Metazoa > Mollusca > Cephalopoda > Sepiida > Sepiidae > Ascarosepion > Ascarosepion bandense. The sequence continues at coordinate 17,172,809 of JBBBDQ010000191.1, forward strand.
AGTAGGTTGCCATTGCTTTCTGCGGTAGACTGGTTGCCGACCTATGGAACCCAATCTGTCCTGTTATTTAACCCATAACTGGAAGGAAGAGACGGATTAATACCTTTCCCAAGGGTATTTGCGCGTCAGTGAATACAATGAATTCAACTGGAATTCGAACTCGGCTCCCCGATTTCTCGTTCCGAGCCGATATCCACTGGACCTCAACGCACATCCTCACTCGCAATCTTCTGCTTCCCTTTTCCTTAAAACTCCCTCGTTGCTTACATCTTCTGCCCATAGTACTTTCAGTTTTTCTTCTCTTAGACTGTTTCCCAGCTAAAAGCAAGAGAAAGCCCAGTCTGCTCTTGATATTTAACCTAGAGTTGAATGAAAATTGATTCCAAAGGGCATTAGCGCATAGTGAAATAAACAAAATCAAGCAGGAATTGAACGCCTAACACGGAATTTACTTTCTACTTCGGTAACTGCTACACTTTGAGCTACTGTTGTATCTTTGAGGTGGTAAACAATATACAGATGATAAAATAATATCTTATTCGGTAGATACAATATAATAGGCCGTAGAAGATCGCAATAATAATACGGATGGTTGAGTTAGCAAGTAACACGCAGGTTAACAGTAGCCCTCAGCTCACACTAACTCCCTCCTCCAACCGACTCACTCTTTCTATAAATAAGTGAACCACGTCACAACAGCTACTCAGAGAGGAGACATGTGACAGTATTTATTTACCATATATATACATACATATATATATATATATATATATATATATATATATATATATATATATATATATATTAAAATATACATATTATCCTACGACTGTTGCACGACTTTGAGGTTCATGCTCTATGCAGTCATCAGGTGCATATTATAACAGAATGTTACTAGATTTTAATTTGGATTGTTAGTTTTCGTGTTGTTTATAAATTATAAATGTGGAGAGAAGAGCTCTGTTATATTACATTATGCACTGTTCTATTACTTATGTATTACTTATGTGTGTATTTACTAATATATATATATATATATATATATATATATATATATAGTGTTTTATTTTTGTATTTTTAAATTAACGCGAATGGAAAATATGTATACAGTATCGCTACAATAAAAAAAAAGAAATCGACACCGAGAAAGAATTTATGTCAACCAGATGTTTAAATAAATATATCGCCAATAAAGAAAAAAAAAAATAATGCAGAAAACCAAAGGTCTGTCCATATACCCAAAAGTTCGATATTATTTTTTCTTTCTTATTTTGATATCTTTCTTTCTTTCTTTCTTTCTTTCTTTCTTTCTTTACGTTGTTTCTTCTCTCTTTTCTTCTTTTTTCTTCTTTTTTTTTTAATTAATTCTTCCCTTTTAGGCCTTTGATTTGATCCAGAAATATCCCGCCGATGATTAAGACAGCTGACGGTAGTTCGACATAATCTGATCACTGGTAACAATGCCACAAATATAAACGAAACATGGAAATTTAAAGTGATTAGCCCATTTGTCACAAAGAATGAATGAAATGCAATAAAAATACTTTCCATTTAAGAGAAATTTATAGCTTGTATTACAGGGTCAATGGATACCAAAATACTTCCACCGGGTAAACAGAACTGTCTACTGATTTGTACTTTAGTAGCACACACAACTATATATATATATATATATATATATATAGAGAGAGAGAGAGAGAGATAAAGAGAGAGGGCGAGATGTATGTATGTGCGTGAGTATCATTTAACATATAGAAACTTGCATATGAGTATTTTGTCAGAATACACACGAAGGGCGAAATACATGTGCATCCACACTAATGAGCTGTGACACAGCGAAACAGGTCTTTAAGCTGATGATTATATATATATATATATATATATATATATATATATATATATATATATATATATAAATGGAACAAATAATAAGAAATGAACTTAGTCGTAATTGATTTAATTTGACAAACCATTACACCATGTTGAGGTGCGCAATACACACACACACACACACACACATATATATATATATTTGTCTATGTGTCTATATGTACGTATTCAGATACGATAGTTGGAAAAATACACCTATATAAGTGAAATATACTATCCAGTATTTATGAATAATCAACACACAATAATGCACTTACACATATATAAACACATACACACGCACACACACACACACGCACGCT